>JBBPBX010028030.1:6614-36862 GCA_038048925.1 Garcialebias charrua
TGTAAAGAGAGTTGGTCCTAAAACTGAGCCTTGTGGTACACCACAAGCTACAGCTAAGCTGTACAGCTACAGCGTGCGCTCTCAGGACATGATTACCTGCAGTGTTCCGTCAGTGAGGACTGAACTTGGAAAAAGGGCTTTCTCCTACTCTGCTCCTGCTTCATGGAATATCTTACAAAAAGACTTAAAGCTCTCGACCTTGACCTCTCTAAATGGTTTTAAGAATCTTTTGGAATCCTGGCAAAAACCATTGCAGATATGTTCCTGTTTTTCTACCTTGTGGTGTTTTGCAAGTTTTGACACTTTGCATTTCACTTTGTATTTCTCTTTTGTATTTCTCTCTTATGTTTTTCTGTTGTTTGTTGTTTAAGGAAATTCTATCATTGCTGTTCGTCGTTCTTTAGTTTGTAGCAGGTCGCTTTTGTAAATGAGCCCATGAGGCTCAATGAGATTTACCTGACTAAATAAAGGTTGAATGAATTAAAAGATCCGTGGACCAGTCTCAACGGAAATGTTTTAGTTTGTGAACCAAGCGGCCGTGAAGCTGCCGTTTCCATGAAACAAACCTTCACCGTTCGGGCTCACGCAGATAAATCTGTTGTTCTTTCAAAAGCCTTTATTATTTCGTTCAGCCTTTATTTGTACAGGTTGGTCTCATTGTATCACGAGGACTCATTTACAAGAGAGACCTGATTTAAACAAACAACAGATTAAGGTACAGACAACAATACAACATTCATCCATTATCTTTTACCCACTTCTTCCATTTTGTGTCACGGGGGTCACCAGTGCCTATACAACAATCATTGTGCGAGGGGCGGGGTACACCCTGGGCAGGTCTCCAGTCCATCACAGGGACACATAGAGACAAACAACCATTCACTCTCTCACTCACACCTAGAGACAATTTAGAGTTACCAATCAGTCTAACATGCATGTTTTTGGTCTGTGGGAGGAAACCGGAGTACCCGGAGAAAACCCACAAAAGTATGGAGAGAACATGCAAACTCCACCCAGAAAGCCCCCAGATCAGGGCTTGAACCAGGGACCTGCGCTCTGAGAGGCAGCAGCTCTACCAGTTGCGCCACCGTGCTGCCCAACAATTAGGGGTGCGAATCTCTCAGTGTCTGGAGAATCGATTCGATTCAAAATCCATTTTTCGATTCAGAAACGATTTTTGATTTAGAAACGATTTTTCTATTAAAATGGTCATAAATTTAGTTTCAGTTTCGTAACTGACAAGCTGAAAAGAATAAACAACAATGTAAACAAATAGAACATTTATTTAAAACAATAATTTTAGGTTCTGTACTGTATCAAATTTTTTGCATCATTTGATATTTATACCAAAAATAGGAACAAATTATACAGGAATGCATTAAATTCTGTAACTTAAATGACCAGTATTAGGTTAGCTTAGTTGCCTGGACTTCTCTAAAACAAAAAAAGAAATAGAAAAATCTAGGAACAAATAATTCGTCCATCCATCATCTTTACCCACTTCTTCCTTTAAGAGTCTCGGGGGTCACTGGTGTCCATGTCCAGCCTTCACTGTGCGAGAGGCGGGGGACACCTGGACAGGTCTCCAGTCCACCATAGACAAATAATTATATATATAAATATATATTTTTTTTTAATTATAAACAGACTTCAGCCTACCATAGTGCATTAACCTTTAACTCAAAATAAAATACAGACTTCAGTTTTTTCTTTTACAAATTGATTCATATTTAGTTTTTTTTTTAATCAATTTTTTAGCTTTTAGAATCGATTCTGAATCGCCAGGACCAAGAATCTAGATTCTTTCTTTTTTTTTTTTTATCGATTTTTTTTTTCCTGCACCCCTACCAACAATACAACAATAAAATACAAATAAAAATCTAATTAATGTTATAAACAATAAAATCAAGAACACATTTGCTTTGATTTTTCTAATGAACTTATCAATTGTTTAAAATCCCCTAAAGAGATTGAAGTGGACAACTTCAGCTCTTTTTGCAAGGTGTTCCAGGAGCAGAGTAAGAAAAGGCCTTTTTTTGCAGAGTTCAGTTCGCACTGAGGGGACGCTGCATGTAATGATGTCTTGAGAACGCACGCTGTAACTGCACTGACAACTTGACATGTAGGAGAAGATACATGGAGGCAGCAGACCAAGGAGTGGTTTATAGATGAAGATAAACCAGTGTGAGAGCCTGCGTGAAGTTAATGATGACCACCTGACAAATGGGTACAGAGTGCAGTGATGGTATGGTAGTTATAACCAGTTATGAATTTTAGCACACCATGATAAGCAGCGTCCAACATCGGCAAGGAGCTGGCAGGAGCATTAATGTAAATAATTTCACTATGGTCAATGGAGGGGAGGAAGGTAGTTACAAGGTGTTTCCTGGCATTCAGAGTTAAGCCAGATCTGCTTCTGAAAAAGAAACCCAATTTTAATTTCAGAGAGATGTGCATTGACCAAAATTCCCAAATATCTGTAAGAATCCACAAACTCAATAGGAACACTATGCATGGATAAGAAAGAAAAAAAGTTTCTGGCACCAACTTTATGTTTGAAAACAGCATCCCTTTTGTTTAATCAGCATTTAGCACCAGTTTGAGATGGAACAAATCTGACTTGATGATGTTGAACGCAGACCGTAGAAGCTGGAAAACCTTAACAACTAATTCAGCTCGACAATAAACAATTGTATCATCCGCATATGAAATGTAGGGATGTGTCAGGAATGTTCTGACCTACATTACTTGTATAGATTGTAAAGAGAGTGGGTCCTAAATCTGAGCCTTGTGGTACACCATGATTGACCAGCTAGAAGAATTACCATTGTGTTGAACTCATTGCCTTCAACCTGAGAGATAATTAGAAAACCATCCGACAGAGTGATCTGAGAAACCAATATCTGAGAGCTTTTAGCATAAGATATGTTTGATTACATGAGGTTTGATTTAATAAACAATCATTGTCTCTTCAGTCCCGCAAATGTTGGTTCATTTGTGTTTTTGCTGAGTCTGGCCACGCCCACTCACACCTGCTTGCTGTCCCATGAGGCTCAGCTGTCTCGAGTCATCTCATTAGGTGAACCCTGTGTTCTCCTGCGTTGCCTCGGACTAGTTGTGGTTAAAAATCTACAACCTCTGAAACGCTCCTTTCTGTATAAAATAAAATATTTGGGGTTTTATGTTGCTAAACCTCTACCCATCTTTATGTCTGAAGGATTCAGACTCTCTAAAATGGTTCCAGTTCTCCTCCAGCTGTTTAATTTTATTGTATCTTTTACTTTTACAGCTTTTTGTTGATCTCATCCCAAACAGTTTTCAGATGTTTGACTGTCGTAAAATTCAACGGTACCTCGTTGTTCTTATAAAACTCTAAAAACGATTCAGTTTTAAAGTGTCTGTGACATCATCTTTCTTCTTTTCATGGAATGATAGAAGAAATATATCTTGTATCATTCAACTATGTTTGTTTTTGCAAACAAAATGATAAATTAATGAAAATTCCTTTCAAACTGAGATTAAAATTAAAATCAGTGTTTCCTCTTGGAATATCCGACTACACACGAATGCACCATCTGTGACGTAGGAGGATGAACCTCGAGTCTGCGTGTGCCATGATAACGCATCAATTCTCTGCCAGATCGCCTTTTTTTTTGTATAATGCTGTGTCGCATTTGGGTGTTCTAATATCATCAGTGAACAAGTGAGCCTTTTCACTTTCCCAAAAGATGAAATACTTCATCAAGTATGGAATAAATAAAGCTGTCCCCGCTCTCGGAGCGCACTCGCTTCCTGAACAGGTAAGACAAAAAAAATATAGGGTGCAGTGCAGACCTAAATTAGAACCTGCTGTTTCTGCTCATCTAACTTCCTGCTTCCCAAACTGAAGACAAATTGCTCAAATCTTAACTTAGATTGCTAATTTCGTCGTTTTATTTATTGTCCACCATGAATATTTAATAGGGGCGTTCTAAAGACGTTCATCCTCCTACGTCACAGATGGTGCATTCGCGTGTAGTCGGATATTCCAAGAAGAAACACTGATTTTAATTTTAATCTCAGTTTGAAAGGAATTTTCATTAATTTATCATTTTGTTTGCAAAAACGAACATAGTTGAATGATACAAGATATATATCTTCTATCATTCCATGAAAAGAAGGAAGATGATGTCACAGACACTTTAAAGCTGCACTATGTAACTTTGTAGTGCAGTCTGTAACTTTTCTAACAATATATTTTTAACATATTTCTTCACTCTGTCACTATCTACTGATGACAGACTGGTGTTAGACAAAGTAATCTCTGAAAAAAACTATAGTGCCCTTGCTTCTCTATCAGCATTTATCTTCTTCTTCTTCTTCCTCTTCTTTCGGCTTTTCCCTTTTCAGGGGTCGCCACAGCGAGTCATCCTCCTCCACCTCACTCTGTCCTCTGCATCCTCTGTCCTCACTCCAACTACCTCCATGTCCTCTCTAACTGCATCCATATATCTCCTCTTTGGTCTCCCTCTTTGTCTTTTTCCTGGCAGCTGCATTTCTAACATCCTTCTACCAATATACCCACTGTCCCTCCTCTGGACATGTCCAAACCATCTCAGTCTGGCCTCCCTAACTTTATCTCCCAGTTGTTCAACATGTGCTGTACCTCTGATGATCTCATTCCTGATCTTATCCATCCTTGTCACTCCTAAGGAGAACCTCAGCATCTTCATTTCTGCCACTTCCAGTTCTTTCTCCTGTCTTTTTGTCAATGCCACTGTCTCCAGACCATACAACATAGCTGGTCTCACCACTGTCTTGTAAACTTTTCCTTTGACCTTTGCTGACACCTTTTTGTCACAAATCACTCCTGAAACTTTTCTCCATCCACTCCATCCTGCCTGGACTCTCTTCTTCACCTCTTTACCACATTCCCCATTTTCCTGGACAGTGGACCCCAAGTACTTGAAGTCCTGCACCTTTGTGACCTCTGCTCCTTGTAGCCTCACTGTTCCACCAGCCTCCCTCTCATTCACACACATGTACTCTGTCTTACTACGACTGACTTTCATTCCTCTTCTTTCAAGAGAATACCTCCACCTCTCCAAGTTCTCTTCCACCTGTTCCCTGTTCTCACCACAGATCACAATGTCATCTGCAAACATCATAGTCCATGGGGATTCCTGCCTGACCTCATCTGTTAGTCGGTCCATCACCAGAGCAAACAGGAAGGGGCTCAGAGCTGATCCTTGATGCACTCCCACCTCCACCTTGAAGCTGTCTGTCACTCCCACAGCACATCTCACCACATCAGAATCTGTTGGAATCCTGGCAAAAACCAATGCAGATTTGTTCCTGTCTTTGATTTTATACGTCTACCTTATAATGTTTTGCTAGTTTTTTGATACTTTGTTAAAAAAAAAAAAATTTTTTTGTTTTTTTTTCTTTCTTTTTGTTTTCTATTGTTTATTGTTTGTTTGTTTATTGTTTAATGAAATTCTATCACTGCTGTTCATTGTTCTTTAGTTTTAGCAGGTCGCTTTCGTAAATGAGCCCATGAGGTTCAAAAGATTTACCTGACTAAATAAAGGTTGAATGAACTGCTGCTGTCTTCATACATGTCCTGTACCAGTCTAACATACTTTTCTGCCACTCCAGATTTCCTCATGCAATACCACACCTCTTCTCTTGGTACCCTGTCATATGCTTTTTCTAAATCCACAAACACACAATGGAGTTCTTTCTGACCCTCTCTGTACTTCTCTATCAACATCCTCAAAGCAAAGATGGCATCTGTGGTGCTCTTTCTTGGCATGAAACCATACTGCTGCTCACAGATAGTCACATCTTGTCTAAGTCTTGCTTCCACAACTCTCTCCCAGATCTTCATTGTGTGGCTCATCAACTTAATTCCCCTGTAGTTGCTACAACTCTGTACATCACCCTTGTTCTTAAAAATGGGAACCAGCACACTTCTTCTCCATTCTTCAGGCATTTTCTCACCCTCAAATATTCCATTAAATATTTGAGTCAAAAACCTCACTGCCATCTCTCCAAGACATTTCCAAACCTCCACTGGTATGTCATCAGGTCCTACTGCCTTCCCCTTCTTCATTCTTTTCAGAGCTTTCCGGACTTCACCCTCACTAATCTTTCCCACTTCCTGGTCCACAGTTTCTATGACCTCCACTCTTCTTTCTCTTTCATTCTCTTCATTCATTAGCTCCTCAAAGTAATCCTTCCATCTTCCCATCACACTCTCCTCACTTGTTAGAACATTCCCATTCCCATCTTTAATAAGCCTAACCTGCTGCACATCCTTTCCAGCCTGATCCCTCTGTCTTGCCAATCGGTACAAGTCCTTCTCGCCCTCTTTAGTGTCCAGTCTCCCATATAACTCATTGTACGCCCTCTGCTTTGCCTTAGCTACTTCCCTCTTTGCTCTATGTCCCATCTCCTTATATTCCTGTCTCCTCTCTTCAGTCCTCTCACTGTCATATTTCTTTTTGGCTAATCTCTTTCTTTGAATGGCATCCTGCACTTCACTATTCCACCACCAGGTTTCCTTATCATCCATTCTCTGTCCAGATGACACACCAAGTACCTTCCTACCTGTCTCTCTAATTACTGTTGCTGTAGTAGCCCAGTCACTTGGAAGCTCTTTCTTACCACCCAGAGCCTTTAACAGCTCGTCTCTGAATTTCTCACAACATTCTTCATTCTTTAGCTTCCACCATTTGGTCTTCTTCTCTGGTTTTACTCTTTTTCTCTTCTTCGCAACAACAGTCATTCTACACACAACCATCCGATGCTGTCTGGCCACGCTCTCCCCTGCTACAACCTTACAGTCTCCAATCTCTCTCAGGTTTCCTCTTCNTCTCACCACTGTCCTGCTGTCCTCATACATGTCCTGTACCAGTCTAACATACTTTTCTGCCACTCCAGATTTCCTCATGCAATACCACACCTCTTCTCTTGGTACCCTGTCATAAGCTTTTTCTAAATCCACAAACACACAATGGAGTTCTTTCTGACCCTCTCTGTACTTCTCTATCAACATCCTCAAAGCAAAGATGGCATCTGTGGTGCTCTTTCTTGGCATGAAACCATACTGCTGCTCACAGATAGTCACATCTTGTCTAAGTCTTGCTTCCACAACTCTCTCCCAGATCTTCATTGTGTGGCTCATCAACTTAATTCCCCTGTAGTTGCTACAACTCTGTACATCACCCTTGTTCTTAAAAATGGGAACCAGCACACTTCTTCTCCATTCTTCAGGCATTTTCTCACCCTCAAATATTCCATTAAATATTTGAGTCAAAAACCTCACTGCCATCTCTCCAAGACATTTCCAAACCTCCACTGGTATGTCATCAGGTCCTACTGCCTTCCCCTTCTTCATTCTTTTCAGAGCTTTCCGGACTTCACCCTCACTAATCTTTCCCACTTCCTGGTCCACAGTTTCTATGACCTCCACTCTTCTTTCTCTTTCATTCTCTTCATTCATTAGCTCCTCAAAGTAATCCTTCCATCTTCCCATCACACTCTCCTCACTTGTTAGAACATTCCCATTCCCATCTTTAATAAGCCTAACCTGCTGCACATCCTTTCCAGCCTGATCCCTCTGTCTTGCCAATCGGTACAAGTCCTTCTCGCCCTCTTTAGTGTCCAGTCTCCCATATAACTCATTGTACGCCCTCTGCTTTGCCTTAGCTACTTCCCTCTTTGCTCTATGTCCCATCTCCTTATATTCCTGTCTCCTCTCTTCAGTCCTCTCACTGTCATATTTCTTTTTGGCTAATCTCTTTCTTTGAATGGCATCCTGCACTTCACTATTCCACCACCAGGTTTCCTTATCATCCATTCTCTGTCCAGATGACACACCAAGTACCTTCCTACCTGTCTCTCTAATTACTGTTGCTGTAGTAGCCCAGTCACTTGGAAGCTCTTTCTTACCACCCAGAGCCTTTAACAGCTCGTCTCTGAATTTCTCACAACATTCTTCATTCTTTAGCTTCCACCATTTGGTCTTCTTCTCTGGTTTTACTATTTTTCTCTTCTTCGCAACAACAGTCATTCTACACACAACCATCCGATGCTGTCTGGCCACGCTCTCCCCTGCTACAACCTTACAGTCTCCAATCTCTCTCAGGTTTCCTCTTCTACACAGAATGTAGTCGACTTGTGTACTCCTTCCTCCACTCTTATAGGTCACTCTATGTTCCTCCCTCTTTTGGAAATAGGTGTTGACTATAGCCATTTCCATTCTCTTGGCAAAATCCACCACCATCTGTCCTTCCTGGTTTCTTTCCTTGACACCAAACCTACCCATCACTTCCTCATCCCCTCTGTTTCCTTCACCAACATGTCCATTCAGGTCTGCTCCAATCACCACTCTTTCCTCCCTGGGAATACTCTCTATCACTTCATCCAAATCTTTCCAAAATTATCTTTCTCCTCCCCATCACATCCAACCTGTGGAGCATAACCACTTACTATGTTTAGCATCAGACCTTCTACTTCTACCTTTAGACACATCACCCTATCTGACACTCTCTTCACCTCTACTACATTCTTTGCCAACTCCTCCTTCAGGACCACCCCTACTCCATTTCTCTTTCTATCCACACCATGGTAAAACAGTTTGAACCCTGCTCCAATACTGCGAGCCTTGCTGCCCTTCCACTTGGTCTCTTGGACACATAAAACATCTACCTTTCTTCTCTGCATCATGTCAGCCAGCTCTCTACCTTTGCCTGTCATTGTCACTTTGATGAACTCGCATTATGGTTTTGGCAAGTGTTTTACGTCGGATGCCATTCCTGACACAACCCTCACCATTTACCCGGGCTTGGGACCGGCACAAGAGATGCACTGGCTTGTGCTCCCTAGTGGCTGCATTTATAAAAACACTAAAAACACAGAGTGACCCGCCGTTAACCAGCCAATAAAAACAGAGTTTGTAACCAGCCAATAAAAACAGAGCTTGAATTTGAATTTCAGCAGAGCAAGGGAGGCAGAGCCATATATGGCTCTGAGGGGGAGGGATCAGAATGCTTTGCCTGTTGAAAATATTTCTAAGTTCTGTGCTCTACAGAAAGTTACACATAACACCTTTAACGTCGTTTACCAATTCCACCGTGAACAAAACACGAGTTTACGAGATTTATCAATCAGATTTTATTTGTTTCACGTGACGTCACAGCTGGAGTTACCACGTTAACGTATACGTTCAGGCATGAGTTTATAGGTCAGTATATTTATGGTGTTTACAGTTTTGCACAACGGGATGAGGTTAAACAGGAAGTCTCCCAGCAGCCGTTTGCTGTCAAACCCTTAAAAATGCCTCGGCCCGGCCCAAACAGAGATGACTTCTGCAACATTCCTCTTCAGCAGCAACTCTGTTCCCAGAGGTCCAACTAGTGTGCTGAAGTTTTTTGTTGGACTTTTTCAAACTCGGTGTTTGAACGTGCAACAAAACCAGAGCGGTGTGTGATGTTTGCCACTTCGGTCCGTCGATCCGTTCGTCCACTTTGTGGAAAACGTTGAATCCAGCACGAGGCGACATGTGGAAACGTTTAGAACAGTGGCCCGGTTCATCCGTGTTCTGCTGTCTGAAGGTCATTACTCACACTTCCTGCGCTGCTCTGCAGTGTTATGACGGCGCTAGGCAACGACTGCTGCGAGAGGAAAAAATGAAGAGCGGCGAGCAGCTGGGCCGTCCTGACTCCTGACACAGAACCATGGAGGCAACAGCAGCTGGACTCTTGTGTTCACGCAGAACATCGGTCCGAATCAGAGGGACGAGTGAGAAAATCAGCTTCACGTCGAAAATACATTCCCGTGTGGGCAAACGTTCACGTAGGGCAGAGCTGAAAGTTTCCTGTTTGCAGCTTCAGGTTCTCGGAAGTGAAAACGTCTCTTTCTCCACCTGTGGTTGAAGCTTCTTCGTTTTCAGTGGTGGGATGTAACCAAGTACAAATACTTTGTTACTGTACTGAAGTACATTTTTCATGTATCTGTACTTTACTTAAGTAGAATTAAATGTGGGTACTTTTACTTTTACTCCACTACATTTTACTTGAAGTATCTGTACTTTCTACTACACTACATTTCTATAATGTGTTGAGTTACAAGTTACATTCACGTTGCAGCTTTTTTGATTTGTCATTAGTTTGAAAGTAACTGATGTCAAGAGGGGAGTTGGTCCATTGAATCACTGCAAAGTGAGCAGGTAACATTAGACCTGCCTTCAAGAAGAGCTGGACCAATGACGTATATTCTTGTGTATAAGTCATTTAGCTGGGAGCACCCACAGCACCACTAACACACCCAAAATGGATTCCACCACGGCAATTCAGCCAGAAGATACACAGCACCCATGACCTTATTGAAAGACTATTGAAATATTATTGAAATACTATTGAAACATTATTGAAAGACTGTTCAGTACAGCAGGACAGATTCTCTCTCCCAAAAGAGCCAGACTGGACTCAAAAAACTTTGAGAACCAACTTCTTCTGAACTTGAACAAGAAATTCTTGCTGCAACATTAAAATGTGTCAGTTCATGATGTTAGGAGACAAGAGATGTCTCCAAATGTCTCGACACTCAGGTTCAAGTGTTGAAAACGGTGTCAGGAAGTTAAAATATTATTCACTTGACCCATTACAAGGTTGACCAGACGGTATTTTAACTAGAGTTGATGACAAACTGGAGTTGAAATTATTCCTTTGTTAGGTCTAATGCCCCTTTTTTCTGTCAGACAATTTTTACTTTAAGGTGCTATGTGTAACTTTCTGTAGAGCACAGAACTTAGAAATATTTTCAAGAGGCAAAGCATTCTGATCCCTCCCCCTCAGAGCCATAGATGGCTCTGCCCCCCTTGCTCTGCTGAAATTCAAATTCAAGCTCTGTTTTTATTGGCTGGTTACAAACTCTGTTTTTATTGGCTGGTTAACGGCGGGTCACTCTGTGTTTTTAGTGTTTTTATAAATGCTGATAGAGAAGCAAGGGGACTATAGTTTTTTTCAGAGATTACTTTGTCTAACACTAGTCTGTCAGTAGATAGTGACAGAGTGAAGAAATATGTTAAAAATATATTGTTAGAAAAGTTACAGACTGCACTACAAAGTTACATAGTGCAGCTTTAAATATGTTTACTGCAGTTAAAATGACACATTGGTTTTGCTTTTGTGTTCAATAAAAACTTTCAAAGGTAAAATCATTCCTCTTTCTTATTTTGCTTAATGTCATTTAACTCTGTATGTCATCACTGAAATTCTGACAAACAGAATCACAAGTCCAAGTGTGAAATGTGTCACAGAGTAAACAATAAAAACATGTATTATCTGCTGCATTGTTCATTAAAATGACTCAACACTATTATTGTATTACATAAAATGTACATACAGTAGGCACACTTAATGATACTGTAAACCATTGCATTAGGTAACACATTCAGCAAGTACTTTTACTTTAATACTTTAAGTATTTTAAAAAGCAAGTACTTATTTACTTTTACTTAAGTAAAAACATTAATATGGTACTTCTACTTTTACTAGAGTACATTTTTGTCTGTTTACAGTATTTGTACTTTTACTTAAGTACAGTGTTTGAGTCCTTTCTCCACCACTGGTCATTTTCACTAAAGCCTCTGACGTCCTCACTGAGGTAAGAGCTGATGGCTCCAAACTCAACCCAATGCACACCCGTGTGTACGGCGGTGTCTCCAGAACGTCCCACCGTGAATCTCAGTGGGTCTGATGTTAAATTATAAACATGCTCCTCAGAACAGTTGCAGGGTTGGCCCCCTCAACACGTCTCAGGAGTGCAGGAGCTGTGCCTTAAAGTGCGACTAAACCCAAAATTAACTTTTTTTAGCTGATAAACTCCCTAGAATGTGTTTAAAATGTTATCTAGCACTATGGCTGTGTTTATTCTCACATAATTGTGCATATCTGTGTAAATTGGCAATATTTGGCAATATTTGGTCTAAAAATGTGTTTACGGTAGTTCTATGGGTTGAACTGGTGGATTACACCTTAATTTTCTTATTTGTGCAAACGCTCATGTGTGACATGTCTGCTCATGTGTGATGTCACACAGGTGGTTCAAGCAGAGCCAATCCCCTGCAGAGATGAGAAGTGCATACCTTATATGGAAGTGCTGCATTTCACTCCTGACAAGCGGTTTTATTTTTCTTTTCATTTTCATTTTTTTAGGCCTTTGGTTTTGGATGGAATGGGTGGAATAGATAAATACATCTACATGTTTATTCTTTGTTGTTGCTTGGTGTATGTTGTTGGCTAGAGGTTTAATTTGTTTTAGGTTGTTGCAGGTGGAGGCGTGAACAAAAGCACAACTCTACCTCCACCCTTCCTTGTCTCTCGACACGCCCATTTTCAGGGAGATTTTGGAAGGAGGAGTTACCGTCTCAACCTGGGTTTAGTCTCACTTTAAACCGTGCAGGGCGCGCTCCTCTGGAGGAAACTAAATGCATTCGTCCACCCTGCATGGGAGCTCTGTTGGCCTCACTCCCGTCTGAACGTAGAAACCCAGCAGGGCAGAATTTTTCAAAGTTTGACCATAAATCGAACAATTTAAAGCTCAGCTGGACAAACTGAGCTGAAGTCAGCATGCAAAGAAACGTGAGCGCGCCGACCTCCATCAGGGTCGAGTTAACGCCGCTCAGGATGGAGGTCACATGACTAACGCTCGCTTTTCGGCCGACTTCAAAAGTTCACCGTCCGGAGGTCTGCAGAGAATTACGATCAAAGAGCGGGATCGGGCTGGATCGCATCAACATGTTCCGTTCGGTTCTTCCTGAGGTTGGGGTTTTTACCAGGGCCGGCGTTCTCAGATTCCAGAAATGGGTTTCATCCCGACCCGCATGTGTGTTCTGTGCTTTCCACTTGTCAGAACCGCCCATCAGCTCTGGAAAACGAAACTCTTAGCAAAAAACTTTTTATTCAAGCCAGAGGTCAACGTTTTTATGACTTCTGGTGTTTTTTCTGACCTGTGATCAGTTTAAAACTGTTTCTAACTCCTGAATGAGTCAATCCTGGAGGCTAACAGAGTTCTGGAACCCTTGATGAAAACTCTGCAGTTTGTTTCAGTTTCAGACAGATAAATTTGACACTTTTGACACTGGACATCTTATGTCACAAGCTCTCAGAAATTGGTTTCTCATATCACGCCATTGGTTGGTTCTCTATCTCTCAGATCTAAGGCAATGTGTTCAACATACCGTAACCCTACTTCTTCCAGTTATCTAACGGTTAACAATGGTGTACCACAAGGTTCAGTCTTAGAATTCAATTCGATTCAAAAATACTTTAATAATTCCAAAGGGAAATTAAATGTTGTAACTTGGTATCCTCATTTCATTAAGAGATGTTGTAGGTACTGATGGCTGTAGGCAGGAAGGATCTCTTGTAAAGGTCCGCCCCACAGCAGATCTGAAGAAACTGGCTGCAGATGCTGTCAGATCCATCCACCCAGACTCGGCTGGTCTCTCGGTTCCTGCGCAGAACTCCTTCCAGAGCGATGGCCACTCCTCCCAGCAGCCTGCTGAGCTCCTCATTGCAGCGGAGAGCCAGCTGCAGGTGCCGGGGGACGATCCCGATCTTTCTACTGTCACAAGCCATGTTTCCTGCCAGTTCCAGTATCTCAGTGGTCAGGCACTTGAGCACAGCTGGCAAGGAGACGGGAATGCATCCACGGCACCTCCTTTTCAACTCATTTTGAGATATTATTTGAGCTTTTAAGATGTTAATCAGCTGCTCCCGGTTATTAAAACAAAAACATGTTCTTGTCATGGTTACACATCATGACAAATGTCCAAAAGTAAAAAAAGTTTCAGTAAAAATCTTTTCAGCTGCACAGCATTCGATATCAGAGTCATCACAAGAAATGTGATTTACATCCAGAAAAAGAGGAGTTAAAGTTTCCAAAAGCAAAATGTCAGAGTGAATGTAACTGAGCTACTCCAACATGCAGCCACCCTTCGTCAGTGCAGCTACAGCGTCAAGATATAATTACCTGCAGTGTACCCTCAGTGCAGACCAGACTTGGCAAAAGGGCCTTCTCTTCCACTCCGGAAACCGGGAATTCCTTGCAAACAGATCTGAAGATGTCGGTTTTGACCACTCTAAGGGATTTTAAACAACTGTTAAATTCACAGTAAAAACCAACGCAGACATGTTCCTGTTTTTAGTATTTTACATGACTTTATAATGTAGCTGCTTTTTCTTCTATTCTCATTTTACCTGCTTTTTATGATCGTCTGTTGTTGTGTGTACCTCATCTGTGTTCACTGTTTAAACAGGTCTCTCTTGTAAATGAGTCCTCGAGGCTCAATGAGACTAACCTGTATAAATAAAGGTTGAATGAAATGATGAAAGCTGTTTCAGGCAGAGACTCTGAGGGACTTTAGTGGATCCTGCTGACGGGAGGCTCTTCATTTCCTGCAGAGGACATCACATCTGGACCCAGGGGCCGAAGAATCCAACAGAATATGGATTGAATCAAAGGAAAACTCTAAAGCTGCTGCTTTGAAATGAGGCCAAAGTTTGTTTCATTTAAAATAATCTTTTAATTTGCTGTAATTTTAGTAATAAAGGGTCAAAACACGTTTCTTTATTTCAGTCTCAAAACAAAATTAGAGATTATAGCTTTCCCGTTTCTTTACATTTTATCTACAAAAGTCGTATCATTTTGCAGACAACAGATTAGTTTCCTCTTTGGATTTTCATTTTAGATCCCAGGATTTATTTATTTGTAGTCACTTTGATCAGTCAAAACCTTCTTGTTTGAACTTTAAAACCACCAGAGGCAACTTCTCCATGGAGACTCGTGGCTTTCTCCTGACTTTACGTGCAATTTTCACTCATTCATCCCAAAATATGACAGCCGACAAGACTTAATACTAAATTTAAAATTATAATTTGCTCCTTAAAAACAATTTAAACCCCAAAGAACATGATCTTTGATGTTCTGAGGTTGACCAGTTGGGATTTGTTTTATATTTTGTGTCACACGGACAAAGAATCCCCATTGTAGCAACGTCTAAATAAAAGCCTGTTCCATTATCAATCTCTCAATTCTGCACATTTCTTTAATTATTTACTAAAATAAAGTCATTAGAACCGGTTCAGATATTATACAAATCATTTTAGACCCAAAGGAAAAACAACTGTAAGATTTATAACAGGAACAGTAAAAAAATAAAAAATAAGTCCTTTCACAATAAAACACCACAGTTGTTACCAGACCATAAAGAGTTAGAAGTCGCTTTTAAAAATAAAATAAAAAAGTATTAGGTTAGAGTTTAAACTATTCATTGCATCAAGCTGCAGGTTTTATTTCTCGTGTAAAGTTGTTGAAGCCCATTTGTTTGTCTACACGTCCATCTCTGAGCACCAGATCCACGTGAAGGACAGAAAACCTGTTGGAGGGACGTTCCCTCGTCCTGCTCTGAGCTGGGTCAGATGCCAGCGCTCTGACAGATGCAGCAGATGTGCAGGAATGTGCAAACTGCTCCCAGATGAGGGTGAAGGAGGGAACACAGTGCTGCTCTCTCTGTGTGAAACCAGCTCATCAAACTGGTTTTCAGACCAAGTGCTCACCTCAAACTGATTTACAAGTTCATTTAAAGAAAATCGTTTTGAATTTGAGCAACACTTTTGTTAAGTGAAGCTTTTTTGTTGTTAACTTATTTATTGTAGGCCTAACAAAATAAAAGTCAGACACAGCGCCTCAGGTTTGGATTGATGTTTCTAGACTGATTTTTAGTTTTTTTTTGTTAAAACATGCTTCAGGTCGGGTCATTTCGCTGTAAAATTTAAGTTAGCAAAATATCTCAAACCACTGGAGAGGCTTTATGCAGCTACAGGTAGTCCTCGGGTTACGACGGTCTCGAGTTACAACGTTTCGTGGTTACGACGCATCTCCCATTTACTATGAAAAGCCTTATTTCCAGTTACGCAGTTTTACGTCATAAACGTCGTGACGCAGCGGCGAAAGAATACAGTATTGAACTGTATGCGGTGCAGGAATACGTCGTAAACGTAGCGGCGGAGGAATACATTGCACTGTACAGTGAATGCGGTTTTACGTCGTAAACGGAATGCGGAATACGGCGGATGGACCGGTTTTACGTCGTAAACGTAAAGCAGCGGCGGAAAATATTGGACTTTACGCGGTGCAGCGGCAGAAAATATTGTACGCGGTGCAGGGGCGGAGGAATACTGTACTGTACTGTGAACGCGGCTTTACGTCGTAAACGGAATACGGCGGATGGACCAAGGGGAACAGCGTCAACAGCATCATAGTAGGCCATTAACTCTTTTTTACCTTCGTTATGGCTCCCAAACGCATGTGTTTTTTGATAATTATACTGTATAGGCTACTGTGTTAGGATAGGCTAAGTGCTTGGTAATACAGTACTGTACATGTATATGGTGCAGTATGTACGTATGTTTCGACTTACGTCGAAAATTGGTTTACGACGCCGCGTAGGAACAGATCTACGTCGTAAGTCGAGGACTACCTGTATTCACCTACAGGTTAATCTCCCACCCTTCACTTCTGAAAGTCATTAGGCTTTTTTCCTGTAATGACCAATTTTTTACACATTCAACACCCTTGTGTTAGGATTCTGGCCTTCTTGGCTCCCTCTGTGCTCCATAACATCTCTGTGAGTGGGCGGAGCCAGCTGCTCACAGCTGTCGCTCATGGCAGCTGATCATCGTCTTTACTACTTAAGGCTGAGTGCACGACGAGTGTTTGTTGGACCGTTGGTTGCCTCACAGTGATTTAACCCACAGCCCTTGTGCTTCACCTGTATGTCCCTTAGAGTAAACAAGTTCAATCTGTTTACCTGGGTCGACAGAACCCTCAAGGGCACCCTTGTTTTTGGAACCACGTCTCCTCTTGAGGGCGACATGGTGACTCAGTTGGTAGAGCTTCCTCTCAGAGAGAAGGTTGATGGCTCAAATCCTGGCCAGGGACCTTTATGGGTGGAGTTTGCATGCTCTCTCTGTGCATGCATGGATTTTCTCCAGGTACTCCAGTTTCCTCCAGCAGACCAAAAACATGCATGTTAGACTGATTGGTAGCTCTAAATTGTCCCTAGGTGAGAGAGGCTGAATGGTTTGTGTGTCCCTGTGATGGACTGGAGACCAGTCCAGGTCCATGCAGGTAAAGATTGATGGATGGATGGATGGATGGATCTCATCTTGAGTTGTATTTTCTTGTTGGATACTTCTTCTTCTTCTGCAAATTCACAAGAAGTTTTATCTTCTACTCTGCCTTTCTGTTCTCGAAGCTTCATGACCAACTAAGGTTGTCTGACCTAACCTGGTCTCCCTGCAACCAGAAAGAAGACTCTGCTGAAACATTGTTACCTGCTGCTGTCTCCTACAGATCCTCCAGTCCCAGGTTGACCCAGTTGTCCTGCGTAAATAAACCACTTTTCTTTGTACCATCATCTCCTGTGAATCTTTTCAGTTTCTGGAACTCTGTCTGAACTCTGTTTTCAAAACTATTGTCTCCAAACACGACGTCCTGATGCATTTCAAACCTTACAGGAACAGGACCTTCAGACAGAAGCTGGCCCTGGTTCAGACAACCCAAAAAACCCAAACTGAGCGGGTCAGAGGTCCACCTACACCTCATGCATAACAAACACCCTGCTGAGGACCAACAGGTCCATGTTGTGGACAGAGAAGACCGATGGTTTAAGAGGGAGGGAGACGAGAACCTTCAACTGAGATCTCATATTTTATTTTTCTAAAACCTGCAGTGCAGTTAACCTGATCCCCGGTCAGTTTCACTCTAATTCCCATCTTCATGCTCGTGACCAGAACATCTCTCTATGAGCCAGGCTGACAAGAGCCTAATGACCCTCAGCAGGGAGGAGAGGAAGATTAATCTGCACGTGAGTTTAGCTACATAAACGGAGCATCTCATAAACTTTAAAGCTTGGAACTCTGAAGTTTCAAACTGTGAAATTGCTTCAAAATGGGAAGAGAAACATCTTCAACTTTAAAATAAAAGTCCAGCTTTGTTTTATTTTGTGTACAGGTAGTCCTCGACTTACGACGATTCGACTTTACGAACGCGCTCCCATTGAAAAGCATTGTTCGAGTTACGCCGTTTATGCGCCTTTACAGCAGAAAATACGGTACTTGAAACTTACAGGAGGGGGTTTCCACTGACACGCTCAGTGGAAACTTACAGAGCAGGCAGACCTCTGGACCACGCGTGGAAATACAGGAGGAGTGGAGGACAGCTGAGCAACGAGCTAACATGCTAGCAATGAGCTAACATGCTAACAGACTTTGCTATAAACGCTGTGGACCTCGTGAAGCAAGCTGCAGAGCTCGGAGGTGCATGAGCTAACATGCTAACAGATGGAGGAAGAAATGACCAGCTCCCAGTAAGAAATTAACTCTTTTTTCCTTCATTATGGCTCCTAAATGTATGTGGTTTTTGATAATTAAGTAGGGTAATGTGTTAAGATAGGCTAAGTGCTTGATAAAAATACATTACTGTACGTATGAGGTGCTTGGATGTATGAGGTGTCCTTTCGATGTATGAGGTGCATGTATGAGGTGCCCTTTGGACGTATTTTCGACTTACGGCGATTTTCGTGTTACGAACGGGCGTAGGAATGGAACTCGTTCGTAAGTCGGGGACTACCTGTATTTGTCACGTCCCTACACCAGCACCTGGTTCAAGATGGCTGCCAAAGCCAAGTGACACAAATGTGGTTGTACTGACCTGCCAAGAGTCATTCCTAACATGTAGAGCGAGCTCCTTTTATGGATACAATGATTTTAGTACCAAACTCTGTCATCTGGCTTTTTGATTTCAAATCACATCACTTGAAACCAGCAGGGAGGACTGTTGGGAGGCAGGGATGTTTGTGGTCTTCAAGCCTTTAATTTCTTCTTCCTCATTATCTTGTTCTTCAAAGCTTCGCGGTTCCACTTCTGGGAACGTCACGGATAAACACAGAACGAGAAATGATGACAAATGTAGGTGGCAGCTTCTTTTATTTAGCTGTTTGTGCGTGGTGGGAGGCTTACCTCCTCCTGCTCCTGCACCACGGGGGCGTTCAACGGGCTTTCTGTCACGTCTGGGGAAAAATAAACAACAGTAAGCTGATAAATTAAGTTAACGTCCGTTTACATGTTCACGTGCATCACATCTTCTGATGATTTAGAGTCCTGCCATGAAAGCACTCGTAAAAGTAAGATATTTACTGTTTGTGGGATTAATTAGAAATAAAAGAATTTTGGAAAAACAAAAGCTAAATGGGAAGCAGACGAGTCGACCAGCTGGCCAAATGTGGGAAAAAAAACGTAAAAAGAAGAAAAGTTTTGGGCCAACGTGGAGTTGTAAACTGAAAAATGTGCCGCGCACATGAGGAGCGCAGCTGCAGCGCATCCGTCACCGATCTGGTCCTTTGATTTCCCCGTCGCTCTCATCGAGGGTCAAACTGTTTCTGGATCGGCACCGAGGTGATCCGCTCTGACGTGGCCTTCAGGCCCACACCTGGACCCTCACCTGGCTCCAACAAACAGCTGGTCATCAACACAAAATCAACCAACAGCTGAGAGTGCATCAAAGCACCAAATGTTGATATGTTTAAACAAACTAAAGGAACAACCGGAGAACGTAACTGCAGTCTGCTAATAATACCGCTGGATGAAAACACGAAAGCTTTTTCTGCCAGCAGTTCTGTGGAGTCCAACCCAAACAATGTTCCGTCATCTTCCCCGAGCTCGTTTATCGTCAGAGGGAATTCATTTATTATAAACCGAGGAACCTCATCGGGTTTTCAAAGTAAAACTAGAACCACAGTTCTGCAGTTAAACTAGAAAAGAAGAGGCAGAACAGGACAAGATCATCCATCAGAGGATCTCATCATGGTGCGGACTTGTACCCCCACCAAATTGTACCCCCACTTCGTACAGCGGGTTCGGATGTTGTCAGTCCATACAATGGGCGTTATTAACTGTAATCATCCCCATATGTATTGGCGAAACTGTCCAATCCACCTCCTAGCATGTTTGAAAAAACGTTATCTGCGTTATAATCGCTGTGAGTAGGCAACGTCTTTCCGTAAACCCGGTAGTGTTGTGTTTTTGTTTTTTTCTGCTTATGTAACCGTTTTCCTAAACCTAACCTTAAACCTGACCCAGAGGACCAACCCTAAACCTAACCCCCTTACCCTTGTGCCTAAACCTAACCGAGAACCTAACCCAAGACCCTTTACTCTAAACCTAACCACGTAGCTAAAGACGGAGCCTGCTGTCATCGCTTGTAACGGTGACAACGTACCTTTAAACCTCCTAGGAGGTACAGGAGGGGCAATCTGACCGCTACAAATGGGGATGATAATAAATGATAAGGGCCATTTAATGGTTGATGACATCCGAAGCGGGTGCTTCGTACCCAGCAGTTACCTTTCATGCAAAGTGATTATTGATGCTTCAAAGCATAGTGCAAACTAACCAGAATGTGCTTTTCTTAGTAGTAAAATATTTACAATAAATAAACAGGAAGTACTAACATGCTGGAACAACAGTTACCTGCCCCGTTCTCGAGCGTAACGACTCAGTAAAACGTGCTGAGGGGCGAAGGTGTTAGGATTCTGTTGTTATGGCTCCCTCTGTCTCCAGCACCTGTTCCTGTAGGCGGTGCCGGTTTCTCCTCTGCTGTCTCCCATGGCACCTGATCACCTCCCTATTTAAAGACTGTGTAAAGTGAATTTCAATATTTTCTTAAATAAACATTATAAATGACATAAGTGTAATGTTGTAAATGAGTAAAAAGTCTCAAAATTGTAGCTCAATTAATTTTGGAGTTATAGATGAAACTGTGTATAAAGATATGTCTTTTTCAGGATTTTTTAGGCGTGGTTTAAACGGGACCGCGTTTCGTCACGCGGTCCTCATTAGTATAGCCCCACCCCCTGCTGCTCCAGCCGTATAAATTCGTTCTTCGCATGGGTGGAGCCATTCACTCGCGAATCGCAGATAGCATCAGATAGCAATAGCATAGATATTTTGTTCATTGTTAGCTAGCTAATCAATTATGCCTCGTTCCTGCATCTTCCCTGGATGTCGCAATGGTCAGGGCACCCACATTGAGACGCAGGAGGGAGTCAGAACAAACCCAGGCTGCTGCTGGAGTGAGCTGCCACCTGCAGCTCCGCGCCGCGCGCGCGTGTGTGTTTGTGTGTGTGTGTGCGTTGAGCTCCTGCCACGCGCGCCGTGAAACGCAGTGACTCGCTGACACAGATGAGATAACTTAGTTATCAACGTGATTACTCTTTATTTTAATCACCAACACAGACCCCGCATGCGATGTGACCGGGTCGGACCGGGTGCAGCCGCTCATCTTCTAAAATAGCGCTTATAACAGCGGAGTTATGAAGTATCTTTGTGTCCTCAACTTTAAAAACAAAAACAGAGTTGTTAGTGCACTAAAAACAGCGTAACTCTTGGAAAAAGGAGCTACTGGCAGCCAGAACTTAGATAAAAACGGAGCAGGTGGATCTCTGCTGTCTGCCTCTACACACAGCTCAGCTCAGCTCAGCAGTACTGCGCTGAAACCACTCCCACGCGCTGACACGCCCCCACAGTTTCAGACCAAGGGAAAATAATGTATTTTCATGATTTTTGACACTTAATTTTATAAGGAAAACAATGTTTTTAATCAGTCAGATTTATATGGGTGATTAATAACACATATTTATGCCATGTGACAAACTAAAAACACACATTTAATTTCACTTTACACGGTCTTTAAAGACCGTGTAAAGTAAAATTAAATTTGTGTTTTGAGTTTGTCACACGGCATAAATATGTGTTATTAATCACCCATATAAATCTGACTGATTAAAAACATTGTTTACCTTATAAAATTAAGTCTCAAATATAAGGAAAAAACATGATTTTCCCAGGGTCTAGAACGGTGGGGGCGTGTCAGCGCATGGGCGTGGTTTCAGCGCAGTTCTGCAGCTCAGAGCTCAGAGGAGGAGACCCTCTCGCTCAGAGCTGAACTGTGTGTGTGGAGGAGGAAGACAGGTTCATCAGTAAACCTGCTCTGTTTGCTCCTTTTTCCAAGAGTTACGCTGTTTTTAGTGCACAAACAACTCTGGTTTTATTTTAAAAGTTGAGGACACAACTATAATTCATAACTCCGCTGTTCTGTGTTTAGAAGATGAGCGGACTCGCGCGGCTGCACCCGGTCCGACCCGACACATCGCATGCGGGGGCTGTGTTGGTGATTAAAATAAAGAGTAATCACGTTGATAACTAAGTATGCAATGGACCTGTCGCATTTTCTTAGCAAAAAAGGAGCTTGTGAACTTGTAGGGCACAGGCTTAGCAATAAAAAAAAGAAAGAAAAGAAACAGGAAAGGCGGCGGCGGTGTCCGGAGGCTGAGGAGGGAGACGGTCAGTAGCAGGTGCCCTGACCATTAAAACATCCAGGGAAGATGCAGGAACGAGGCATAATTGATTAGCTAGCTAACAATGAACAAAATATCTATGCTATTGCTATCTGATGCTATCTGCGATTCGCGAGTGAACGGCTCCACCCATGCGAAGAACAATTTATATGACTGGAGCAGCAGGGGGTGGGGCTATACTAATGAGGACCGCGTGACGAAACGCGGTCACGTTTAAAACACGCCTAAAAAATCCTGAAATAGAAATATGTTTATACACAGTTTGCTCTATAACTCCAAAATTAATTGAGCTACAATTTTGAGACTTTTTACTCATTTACAAGATTACAATTATCACATTTATAATGTTTATTTAAGAAAATATTGAAATTCACTTTACACGGTCTTTAAGGCTGAGTGAAACCAGGACTCATCGTTGGACAGTTGATTGCCTTCTGGTGATTGACTGAAACCCTGGTTCCTTGTTGTGAAGTTTTGTATCAGAGAATTACTAAAGGGATTCTGGATCCTTCTGTCCAGATGACCTGACTTAACCTTGTTAGATTTTTTACCTGGATTACTGAGCCTGCATCAGGACTAAAGGAACCGTTTTACTTACCTGTTGTCGGCAGAATCCTCTGGATTGTCTGCTTCTTATCAGCTCCTGTATCTCCTCCAGTTGGGAGCTTGCTCACACCCTGGAAGAACCAAACAAACTGTTACTTCTGGTCTGCCTTCACTGCCAGCCTGCCTCATCTCTGGAGACCTTCCCATGAACACAGAACCTAGAGTCCTATCAGTTACCTGTCAGGCCTAGAACCCAGAATCCACCAAGTAAGAAATATCTCACCAGTTCTCAAATCACGGTGTCTGGGTCACTTGAACTCACCTTCCAAAGATCCTCCAGTCCCTGGATTTTCCGATCCCCTGTACATAAACATACTTAGCTTTGCCTCCATTGACTCTTTTCAGTTTCAGTGCTTTGAACTCTGGTTTGAAACAATAGTTGTCAAAAATGACAGGATGATAGATGAAAACAGCTACAGTTTGGTGATATTTGTTTATTTTAAAAATCCTCCCCTTCCTGCAGTCGTGCCGATTGAAACACCTGATCCAGGTGCTGTCAGCATCAGAGGTTTTATTTTCTTTGTGTTCAGTTTGTTCCTTGACCTCCTGCGTTGCCTACTCCTCTCTCGGTTTCCTGCTTCTCAGCTCCAGCTCCGCCCGCTCCCACCTGTTCCCACGCTCCATAGTCCAGGTATCTCCACTTTCCCATCAGCTTGGTCTATTCATTCTGTCAGCTTTCATTCACTCACAAATCGAGTGTTGTTGGGGTTTATTTCCACACGACTTATTGATTATCTTTGAGTTGGTTGTAAGTAGGATTTGACATGCTTGTATTTCGTTCAATAACATTTCAGTTATCACTTTTAAATTCCTCGTGTCAGACTGTATTTCTGAGTCCAAACCTGACCGGTCCAGACTCCAGCAGCTTGTATGAAATGCAGATAAGATTCGTCAGACTAATTTGCTTGTTTTTTAGGCAAGCAATACAAACTGTTTTTATATTTTAGAATCCTAATGTCTGATTTGAATAAAACTATTTTTTTATTCATTCTGTCTACACTGTCTGACCCTCTCTGTATTTCTCCGTCAGCATCCTCAAAGCAAGCATGGCGTCTGTGGTGCTCTTTCTTGGCATGAAACCATACTGCTGCTCACAGATAGTCACCTCTTGTCTAAGTCTTGCTTCCACAACTCTCTCCCAGATCTACATCGTATGGCTCATCAACCTAATTCCTCTGTAGTTGCTACAACTCTGTATAGCACTTTGAGAATTTTATTAATGAAAAGTGCGGTATAAATTGAATTTATTATTATTATTATCACCCTTGTTCTTAAAAATGAGCACCAGCACACTTCTTCTCCATTCGTCAGACATTTTCTCACCCTCAAATATGCCATTGAATATTTGAGTCAAAAACCTCACTGCCATCTCTCCAAGACATTTTCAAACCTCCACTGGTATGTCATCAGGTCCTACTGACTTCCCCTTCTTCATTCTTTTCAGAGCTTTGCGGACTTCACCCTCACTAATCTTTCCCACTTCCTTGTTTACAGTTTCTTTGACCTCTACTCTTCTTTTTTCATTATCCTCATTCATTAGCTCATCAATGTACTCCTTCCATCTTCCCGTCAGACTCTCCTCACTTTAGAACATTACCATTCCTGTCTTTAACAAGCCTAACCTGCTGCACATCCTTTCCTGCCTGATCCCTCTGTCTTGCCAATCAGTACAAGTCCTTCTCGCCCTCTTTAGTGTCCAGTCTCCCATACAACTCTTATGCCCTCTACTTTATCTTTGCCACCAGCTCCCTCTTTGCTCTATGTCCCATCTCCTTTATACAGTATTCCTGTCTCCGCTCTTCAGTCCTCTCTGTCATATTTCTTCTTGGCTAATCTCTTTCTTTGAATGGCGTCCTGCACTTCACTATTCCACCACCAGGTTTCCTTATCATCCATTCTCTGTCCAGATGACACACCAAGTACCTTCCTACCTGTCTCTCTAATTACTGTTGCTGTAGTAGCCCAGTCACTTGGAAGCTCTTTCTTACCACCCAGAGCCTTTAACAGCTCGTCTCTGAATTTCTCACAACATTCTTCCTTCTTTAGCTTCCACCATTTGGTCTTCTTCTCTGATTTTACTCTTTTTCTCTTCTTCACAACAACAGTCATTCTACACACAACCATCCGATGCTGTCTGGCCACGCTCTCCCCTGCCACAACCTTACAGTCTCCAATCTCCCTCAGGTTTCCTCTTCTACACAGAATGTAGTCGACCTGTGTACTCCTTCCTCCACTCTTATAGGTCACTCTATGTTCCTCCCTCTTTTGGAAATAGGTATTGACTACAGCCATTTCCATTCTCTTGGCAAAATCCACCACCATCTGTCCTTCCTGGTTTCTTTCCTTGACACCAAACCTACCCATCACTTCCTCATCCCCTCTGTTTCCTTCACCAACATGTCCATTCAGGTCTGCTCCAATCACCACTCTTTCCTCCCTGGGAATACTCTCTATCACTTCATCCAGATCTTTCCAAAATGTATCTTTCTCCTCCCCATCACATCCAACCTGTGGAGCATAACCACTGATGATGTTTAGCATCAGACCTTCTACTTCTACCTTCAGACACATCACCCTATCTGACACTCTCTTCACTTCTTTTTTTTTTATTTCACATATTTTTATTGATATTTTGCATATAGAACAAAGGTATTTACAAATTTGAGGGTATAAAAGTGTTGAAGATAACCAAACTATTCACACCTTTGACTCTAACATGCCTTTTTTTTTTCCCCAGGAACACCAAACACATACAGAACACCTCCAATAGTGAAACACAGTAAAGTGAAGGTAGTAGTAAATAAAATATAAAACAATAAAAATAAATAAATTGAAATAACTTTTAAGTAAAAAAAATAAAAATAAAAAAAAAAAAAAAAATAAAAAAGAAACCTAGGTGTGCAGGGGAATTTGTATTTCTACATTAAAGCAACAAATTCCATAAAAGGCTGCCAGATAGAGTAGAATTTGTTCAAATTTCCAGATTTAGTATATCTAATTTTCTCCACTTTCAAAAAGGACATGACCTCATTTATCCACATTGTGCTGGATGGAGTTTTAGTTGATTTCCAATTACAAAGAAGGTGACGCCTAGCGATCAAGGAAGTAAAAGCTATCACCTTCAACTCTCTTGTGGAGTATTGACTATATTGCTCCGGGAGACCGAATATGACAGTATAAGCCGAGATGTCAATAGTTTTCGAAAGTACAATCGATATGGTATGAAAATAAATTTGCCAGAAGTTCACAAGGGCTGAGCACGAAAAAAACATATGTGTAAGATTGCAGGGCGAGCCTCCACAGCGGTCACAAACATCTATTACATTAGGGTAGATCCGTGCCAGTCTAGATTTTGAGTAATGACATCTGAATATTACTTTGAACTGTATCAGACTCAGGCGGGCACATATAGAGGTATTATGAATAGCCATCAGAGCTTTCTCCCACCAGTGATCATCAAAAACTAGCCCCAATTCCTGCTCCCAAGCTCTCTTAGTGCTTGTGGTTAAAAACACATCATATGATTGAATAGAATTATAAATCTTTGAAATTAAGGACCCTTGCAATGGGTTAAGTTGTATAAATTCGCTCCACGGCTGTTCAGGAGGCAGATGAGGAAAATTAGGAAATAAGGATTTTGCACAAGCTCTTATCTGAAAATATCTAAACAAATGAGAGGGTGGGAGATGAAATTTAGAAGCTAAATCAGTGAAAGAGCAAAACAACCCTTCTCTAAATAAATCTTTGAAACATTTTAGTCCTTTATTCTGCCATAAGGAGAATGTTGGATCAGTAAGAGCAGGTTTAAACAATGGGTTTTTTAAAATTGGGGTCAAGACTATGGGGTCTGTAAATTTAAACTGTTTCCTAAACTGAAACCATATCCGGAATGTATCTACAACTATGGGGTTGGTAGTTTGGCCAGAGGGATTCACAGAAGTTGGACCTGTAAGCAAAGCTGAAAGTGAAGCTGAGGGACATGAATATATTTCTAATTCACACCAGGTTATATCAACGGGATTAGACCAGAAAGCAATTTTGTTAATATTAGCTGCCCAGTAATAAAATCGAAAATTTGGTAAGCAAAGACCACCATGAAACTTACAGTTCTGAAGTGTTTTTTGTCTTACTCTGGGTGTTTTGCCGTTCCACAAAAAATTACCAATAGCTGAATCTAAAGAATTAAAAAAACTTTTTGGTAAAAATACAGGTAGACATATAAAAAGAAACAAAAATTTTGGCAGGATGTTCATTTTAACAGTACTTATTCTCCCTATCAAAGAGAGTGGGAGGGATTCCCATTTTTGAAAGTCTTTTTTGATGTCCACCAAAAGTGAAAGAAAATTTTTAGAGTACAGAGACTTAAAAGATCTGGTTATGTTGACCCCAAGATATCGAAAACCTGAAGGGCATAGCTTAAAAGGGACATCCGATTGGGAGAGTTGTAAGGCCAAGTGGTTAACAGGATAGCATTCACTCTTGATGACATTAACTTTATACCCTGAGAAATGGGCGAATCTGTGAAAAAATTTCACAATTGCGGGACAAGTTCTTATTGGATCAGTAACATATAGAAGCAAATCGTCTGCATATAATGACAATCTTATTTCTGTATGGCTCCTGATGATTCCATTAACACTTGGAGAGGATCTCAAAAAAATACTCAAAGGCTCTATTGCAAGTGCAAACAAAAGGGGCGATAGGGGGCAACCTTGTCTGCATCCTCTATTTAAAAGAAAATATCCGGATCTGTTATTATTGGTAATAATACTGGCACAGGGCAAAGTGTAAAGAAGGCGTATCCACGATATAAAGTTTTTACCAAATCCAAATTTTTCCAAAACGACAAACAAATAACTCCATTCAACCCGATCGAATGCCTTCTCAGCATCAATTGTTATGACAACCTCAGGCGCTAGTGAAGTCCCCCTCGAATAAATAACATTCAACAATGTGCGAACATTGTAATAAAGTTGACGTCCCTTTATGAAGCCAGTTTGCTCCCTGGAGATAATTGTTGGGAGAACTCGTTCAAGTCTTTGAGCCAGGGCCTTTGCAAGAATCTTTGTGTCAACATTCATTAAAGATATTGGCCGGTAGGAGGTACAGAGATCAGGATCCTTGTCTTTCTTTAAGAGAACGCTGATAGAAGCTTGCCTTAGTGAAGGGGGAAGTGAACCGAGTAACAGAGACTCAACATAGACAGAATAAAGCAATGGAATAAGTTTAGCTTGAAATACTTTAAAAAACTCAGATGGGAATCCATCAGGTCCCGGAGCTTTATTATTTTGCATATTTTGTAAAGAGGTATTTAACTCCTGGATAGTCAGACCAGATTCTAGATGATCAATCAATTCTGGGTGTAAAGAAGGAAACTGAAGCTCATCCAGGAACTTATGCATATCAGTCAGATCTGTTGGAAGTTCAGATTTATACAGGGACTCATAAAATGATGAAAAAACCAAATTAATAGTTTGCATGTCCTCCTGCTGGACCCCCGAGCCGTCTGTAATACGACATATTGAACGTGAAGCTGCTTGGCGGCGCAATTGATGAGCTAATAATCTGCTTGGCTTGTCTCCATGTTCATAATACCTAGCACGAGAATGAAGCATAAGGCGCTCCGCCTCATTAGTTGTAATAAGATCCAGCTCAGTTTGTAGGACCAAACGACGCTTTGAAAGATTATCAGATGGAGTAGCTGCAAGCTGTTGATCAACCAATTCCAACTCAGATAAAAGCTTCTGAATCTTTGACATCTTCAATTTCCTCACATGCGCAGAATATGAAATTATCTGACCACGTAAATATGCCTTCAAAGAATCCCACAGGAGCGCCCTAGAAATTGGTTCAGAATCAGAATCATTAAGTGCAATAAAATCCTCTATTGCGTCCGTAATAAATTTGTGAAATTTATCATCTAATAATAATGAGGTGTTAAATCGCCATTGAGAGGGATATCGAGGCCCAGGTGCAATCTGAAGATCAAAAGAGACAGGAGCATGATCCGAAATAATGATTGGGTGATATGTAGCATTTGATACTTTAGGCATAAGTTTAGCATCTATAAAAAAATAATCTATACGTGAAAAAGTCTGATGAACAGGTGAATAAAAAGAATATTGCTTATTGTTCGGATTATGAGATCTCCAGGGGTCAACACAACCATTATTTAACATGAAACTATTTAGGGTTCTAGCCATTGATGATTGGGTTAGAACAGGTTTAGAACGGTCTAACAGAGGATCTATAGTACAGTTCATATCCCCACCAAAAATCAAAACAGAGTCATTCAAAGATGGCAAAATTTCAAACAGCTTATTCATAAAACCAGGATTGTCAAAATTGGGAGCATATACATTAACTAGCAAGGTGGATACATGGAATAAAGTACCTAATACTATCAGATATCTGCCATCTTTGTCTGAAATGACTTTAGACATTTTGAATGGTACAGATTTACCTATTAAAATAGCAACCCCTCTAGACTTTGAATTAAAACTGGAGTGGAGTACCTCTGCAACCCATGAACATTTAAGTCTAGACTGGTCTTTAATTCTCATATGGGTCTCCTGTAGAAAAACAATGTCAGGTTTCAAACGTTTTAAATGAGATAACACCTTACTTCGCTTGACAGCGCACCCTAAACCTCTAATATTCCAGCTAATAAATCTTACATTTGAGTTATTTGCATTAGCCATGTAAAATATGCGTTAATATTGATGAAACATTCAGCCTCCGCCCCCACGTACCAGGTAAAGAATAAAAAAATAAAATAAAAAAATAAAAACACACACACACACAACACACCACATCCCTCCCCCAGATAGCACTTACCATTATCCCATCCCCAAACGACGGAATACCAGTGCAAACTCCAATAGGAGTCATAAGCCTAAAGACTAAACTTAAGGTTTTGAACCCAACCATCAACCTCAATTCACCCCAACTCAGTTGGAGCTCCTGCAAACAAATATAAACGATCGTGTATTTAATAACAGAATAAGTATATTACATGTCACCAAATCCTCTTGTGTCTCCAGTTGGTCTAAAGTTTAGACCAACCTAAAAAGCCTAAACAAAAATTTTCCTAAACTGAACAATATGAACAGCGTCACTCACTTCATATTAAACTAAACAAGATCAAAAATATTTCAAATAAGCAATACAGCCA
>JBBPBX010028031.1:4394-19170 GCA_038048925.1 Garcialebias charrua
TGGAGACCTCAGGCGCAGACCGAAGCAGAGGAGGTCAGGAGGGGCTATGCTAACTCTGGACTGCACGTGAAAATACAGGAGACCTTATTGTTTTGAGCTGAGGTTTACAAAGCAGACAGTCTATAGCTGTGCAACGAGCTAACATGCTAACAGACGGAGGAAGAATTCACCAGCTCCCAGTAAGAAATTAACACTTTTTTCCCTTCATTATGGCTCCAAATGTAATGTATGTGTTTTTTGATCATTATGTAGAGTAATGTGTTAGGATAGGCTAAGTGCTTGGTAAAAATACAGTACTGTACGTATGAGGTGCCGTTTGGTCGTATTTTCGACTTACGGCAATTTTCGTGTTACGAACGGGCGTAGGAACGGAACTCGTTCGTAACTCGGGGACTACCTGTACACTAAACACTAACAATGTAAAACAATATATTAAACAGCAGCCGGACATGAGTCTGTGTGAGCAGATGGGTATAATAATAATAAAAATAATAATGAATTCAATTCATAACGCACTTTTCATTAATGAAAATCTCAAAGTGCTACAAGGTGCAACAGAATTAAATGTCAATAAAACAAGTAAAATCAATAACAGCATCAACTAAGATCAAAAGTAGAATCATGAGGAGGCAGAGTATGCTCGGTTGAAAAGAAATGGGTGTGAATGAATACGGCAGCATGACATAATCAGCAGCATTAGATCAACATCATGACATAATCAGCAGCACAGATAAGTCATTTATCACCAATTAAAGTGACATTACAGTGATTATTCTGGTTATATATTCATGAGTCTAACAGCCTCAGGGTAGAAGCTGTTCCTCAGTCTAGTGGTTCTACACTTAATGCTCCTCAACCTCCTTCCTGAGGGGAGTGGGGCAAAAAGTGTGTGTGCTGGGTGAGTGAGGTCTTTCATGATGCAGGTGGCTCTTTTCCTGCATCTGGAGGTGTAAATGTCTGTGATGGTGGGGAGACTGACTCCAACAGACTTCTGTGCAGCCTTCACCACTCTCTGTAGAGCTTTCCTCTCTGCAACTGTGCAGCCTCCATGCCACACGTTGATGCTGGAGCACAGGACGCTCTCCACTGCACACCTGTAGAAGGAGGTGAGGACTGGGCTGCTCAGACCAGCTCGTCTCAGCCGTCTGAGGAAGTAGAGTCTCTGATGACCTTTCTTGATCAGCTGGTGGTGTTGTTGCTCCAGCTGAGGTTGTTGTTCATGTGTACACCCAAGTACCTGTAGCGGGAAACTGGAAACTAAGTACTTGTAAACTGGCCATCAACCTTAGGTCAAAGGTGGCCTGATACCAGGTACACTTATGGACCACCCTTTGACTGAACATGGTATTCATTATGGACGGAGTAGCCTGGCATGGACGTCCAACGACAGAACACTGCTGAGATTTAGGAAGATGTTCCTCCCCATCACCTCCTTCCACATTTCTCCATTATTGCCTGCATGGGCATCAAGGTCAACCAGAAGAACAACATATTCCCCTATCGCTACCGGTGTATGAATGTGTGTATGAATGGGTGGATGGTTGGTATTGTAAAGCGCTTTGAGGCTCCTCACAGGGGGCTGGAAAGCGCTATACTGTATAAATAAGCTCCATTTACCATTTTATCATTTCCCCCAGATGACACCCTTTCCATCATTCAAAGACTCGAAGAAGACCAGGTAATGTGAAATGCAGTTTTGTTCACGAGCAAATCCAAGAGTCAGAAGTGTTTTTTCTGCAGCTGGAAGCCGCTGAGAGGCAACCGTCTCCTTCACTGGGGGAACCCTCCAACACCGCTGTGCTCAGCCCAGTGCTTGTGAGCATCCCTACACCCACCTGACACCTCTTTTCCTGTGCAACACCATAGAAGAGTGTGGTTCAGTTCCCAAACCTAAGCTGTGTAGAAGTGAGCCCAACCATATATCATCGACATCGCTCAACCTCACTCACCGGCGCAGTCTCCTTACCTGCCGTGAGGTGACGTCCCTGGAGCTTTATGCCTTTATGCCAACAGGAATATTTGAAATGGCACACCCGGGTGTAAGGTTATGCCGAGTCAAGGATGTTGCTGGTATTGCTTTTTACCTCTTTATTATCAAACATAACACCAACTTTATTACAGATCACAGGACTGTGTGCGTTCGCCTCACGCTCTCGTTTTGAAGCTCTCGCGAGACATTCGTCATCACACTGGTTTTATGTATCCTTTCACATAAAATAGTGCCATTACATCACATCACCCTTTCTTTGAGTCTTTTAAGACCTAGTAACATGTTAACTGTTTCCTTATCATGTAGTACTCACCTTTGACAGTTCTCAACATTCAGAAAACACACAAATAACAGTGAACACCTTGTTTCACCTTAGCTGAAACAAAATACTTAACTGAGGCTCTACAGGACCTTCTCAGAATAACTTTGTATTTGTGCTGATAACTACACAGAGAAAATGTATAGCTTAACAACTTTTTCACACAGTGTAATCAGCAAATCTTTTGGGTACTTTAACAACCCTGCCCCTAGAAGTTGTACGAATTGGAGTCACAGTATAACTGGATCTGGAAGTTCACGCTCAGGCTCCACCCGTGGAGGAGGTGAGTGTGGTTCATTCTCACTCTGAACCTGCGGCAGTCCATCTGTTCCAGGAGTAGTTGTACTGAGGATGGGTCTCAGGTGTCGACGGTTCCTCCTCAAAACTCCTGACTCGGTCTGGACCAGGTATGATCGTGGTGAGTCACACTTTTGTAGGACAACAGCTGTTCTGTCCATCCTTTTTGACTGTCCAGTTTCACTGAAACACTGTGTCATGGTTGAAGTTCTGATAATGGTTTGGCACCATATCTGCTGTTGTAGTTACGCACATACAGTAGTTTTCTTTTGTCCTCGAATCAGTTGACTTGACGAGTTGGAGGTCCGGCCACGCAGGCTGTAACTTTGTTTCCAACATCGGCATCGTGGTTCTGATCTGTCTCCCCAGCATCAGTTGGGCTGGGCTCATGCCAGTTGCTTGGATGGGAGTCGATCTGTACGTCATGAGGGCTAAAGGCTCGGTTATAGTCGCGCTTTGGTCCGCAAGCTGGAGCGCGCACGCTGCACGCGCACTCAGTCATGCGGCTTCATGCGTTTACAGTGTCGCACAGCGATGCATGTCAAAGTGCTGTTCTTTTACTGACCAGCAGGTGGCAGTACCCTCTAAAACCTGTGCATATGTTGCAAGAAAGGGTGTAGAAGAAGAAATCTACCGTAGAAGAAGAACTGTTTGAAATCACACAACAACAAAAAATGGCTTTCCGCTCGCGTGCTGAACTGTTGTCTTTATTAGAGGAGCAAATCTTAAAAGAACAAGTTATTGTGTCTTGCGGTTTTAGTGCATGGAGCGGAGGAGGAAGCGATCACGGGACTTTTGGCAAAAAAACAAAAGAAAAGTCCAGATGAAGAAGGGGAATTAAATACATTTTTGTCACATACAAAACATTCCTCCATGCGTCGCGACACCGTCTCCACGACTACAGCGGTGCAGACAGCTGCAGGCTCCGGCCTGAAGAGTGTGAAGGCTGTCGGGTGAGGTCCCCACCCAACCTGTCAATCAAAGTAGCGCCCACGGCGCGCGCACTAGCCTTGCAGAGTTTCAAAAAATCAGAGGTGCACAACACGCGCCAAACCGACGCGCGGGACCTACGCGCAGGGGCGGGGACGGTGATATTGCGTCACTTTTGGCGCGCGCACCCTCGCGCCCTATGCGACGCGTCAACCATAAACCAGGCTTAAGAAAGGATCAGTCTGTCTCCAAATACTTTTAGCTGTCTGGACCGCTCTCTCAGCCTCACCATTTGCTTGAGGGTAGTGAAGACTTGTGGTAATGTGCTTGACATCATATTTCTTTACAAACTGTTCAAAAATTCTCCCTGAGAATTGTGGACCATTATCGCTGACCAGTTCATTTGGGCAGCCCCATCTTGCACAAATGTTTTTCAGGCTAGCCACTGTGGTTTCACTTGACATGTCTTTGAGGTGGGCTAACTCTATATAACGAGAGAAGTAGTCTATACGACTAAGTAGTTTTGTTTGTTCAGCTCACAAATGTCTGCAACTATTCTCTCCCATGATCGACTTGGCAGCGTGGTAGTAAGTAATGGTTCTCTTCTCTGAGTAGGTTTTAACTCTTGACAGTGTACACATGCACATCACAAAGCGTACGCTTATTCTCTTAAAGAAGCACGCTCCAAATATTATTCCATCATCATCAACACCTGCCCTGGAAACTCTAAACAGCTCTTCTCCACAATAACTCGTCTGATTAATCCCATTAAACAAACTCATGAAGACTCTGTTCAAAAATGCGACCTGTTCCTTTCGTCATTTAAAAACAAAGTTGACACTATCAGATCTCAGCTCCACAACCTCCCTGATCTTCGTGTTCCATCTACCAGTCTGCATTCTGGGACCCTGAGCAGCTTTGATGAAGTTGTTCAGAGTGAGGTAGAGACCATCATCAAGAAAATGAAGCCTTCATCCTGCGCCCTGGATCCTTTCCCCTCGTCTCTCATAAAATCCAATCACTCTGCAATAAGCCCATTAATCACACAAATAATAAATCAGTCTCTACAATCTGGTCATGTTCCACTGCCTCTAAAAACTGCCATCATTAGGCCTCTTCTGAAAAAATCTAATTTGGATCCCGACATTTTTTCTAATTACCGCCCAATTTCACACCTCCCTTTTCTGTCTAAAGTGCTGGAAAAAGCTGTTGCTGCTCAGCTGCAGGACCACCTACAACAACACTCCCTGTATGAGAAGTTCCAGTCTGGATTCAGGGCAGCTCACAGTACAGAGACTGCATTGCTGAGGGTTACCAATGATGTCCTCTTGGCTGCTGACACTGGCTCTCCCTCCATCCTTGTCCTCCTTGACCTCACTGCAGCCTTCGACACTGTGGACCATAGTATCCTCCTCCACCGTCTTCATGTGGAGGTCGGTCTCTGCGACACCGTCCTGGACTGGTTCAAATCTTTCCTCTCCAATAGGCTGGAATGTGTTAGTCTTGGCAACGCCACGTCCCAGACAGTCTGTGTCTCCTGTGGTGTTCCTCAGGGGTCAGTTTTGGGGCCCCTGCTATTTTCCCTTTACATGCTGCCTTTAGGTCAAATTATTAATCAGTTCAACATTTCTTTTCACTGTTATGCCGACGATACACAGCTTTACATCAGGACTGGAACATCCTCATCTTCCCCATTGTCATCTCCATATTCTCACTGCCCTCTCTACCTGCCTGGAGGAAGTAAGGGCATGGATGAATCAGAACTTTCTTCAATTAAACTGCTCCAAGACTGAGGCCATACTGATTGGCACCCCTCACCAGATACAAACATCAACTTTAACAACAATCTCCTTCTCTGGTCAAGACATCCCCCTCTCCACCTCTGTTACAAATCTTGGAATAAAAATGGACTCTCATCTTACATTTGAAAATCACATTAAGCATCTGTTTAAAACCTGCTTCTTCCATCTTCGAAACATCTCCAGACTTCGCCCATCTCTAACTTTTTCTGATGCTGAGAAACTCGTCCATGCCTTTGTCTCCTCCAGGCTCGACTACTGCAACTCCCTGTTTATTGGAATCCCTGGCAAAAATCTTCAGAAGCTTCAATATATTCAAAACAGTGCAGCAAGGATTTTGTTGAGAGTTTGTAAATTTGAACATATTACACCCATTCTCCATAACCTTCATTGGCTTCCTGTCACCTACAGAATTCAGTACAAAACTGCTCTCATTACACATCAATGCTTACACAGAACTTCACCTGACTATCTAAAGGACATTCTTGCACCATATTCATCCACCCGGTCTCTACGATCACAGAACAGTAATCTCCTTCATATTCCGAGAACCAATTTGAGGACCATGGGAGACCGGGCTTTCAGTGTGGCTGCCCCCCGCCTATGGAACTCTCTTCCTGACTGCCTGAGAGCTCCACAGTCACTGGTTGACTTTAGAAGCGGCTTGAAGACCTTTCTTTTTAAGCGAGCCTACTCTGCCTCCTCATGATTCTATCTTTGATCTTAGTTGATACTGCTATTGATTTTATTTGTTTTATTTGACCTTTAATTTTGTTGAACTTTGTAGCACTTTGAGTATTTCATTAATGAAAAGTGCGTTATAAATTAAATTCATTATTATTATTATTATTATTACATGCTGTAACCATTTGACTTATCTCTCTGCTTAGTCCTGGCCACCATACACTACACTTGGCTCTTTCTCTGCATTTCACCATGCCCTGATGTCCATCATGAATGTGTTGTAGAATCTCGGGCCTTAGCTGCTGTGGTATAACTATTCTGTCATTATACAGTACCAGACCATTTGACACAGTAAGAGAATGTCTGTTGGTGTAATATGGTCTCACCATTTCTGGAACCGTAGATGCGTGTTTAGGCCAACCTGCCTGTACGTAGGTTTGTACTGTTTGAAGAGCCACATCCTGCAGTGTGTGTTGTTTGATTAGATCCAACTTGGTAGGAGAAATAGGCCAAGAGCTTTGTGTTGCATCTTCGTACGCTTCAATTTCCTCCAGCAGTTCTGCGATGTCGTGAGATGTTGTCTGCTGTGGATGACGTGACAGGGTATCTGCAACAACAAGTTCTTTTCCTGGCACATACACAGCTGTAGGGTTATAACGCATCATTCTCAACAAAAGTCTCTGGCATCTTAGTGGCACTGAATCAAGATCTTTGCTGTTTATTAGAGGTATCAGCGGCTTGTGGTCACTTTGTAAGGTGAAAGAGTTCAGTCCATAAAGGTATCTGCTGAATTTTTCACATGCCCAGACTGCTGCGAGACACTCTTTGTCTATTTGAGCATATCTTTGTTCTGCATCGGTGAGTGTTCTGGAACAGAAGCTCACTGGTTTCAATTGTCCATTATGATCTTGGAGTAGAACTCCCCCTAAACCATAACTACTAGCATCCGTGCTGACAATAGTCGGTATAGTTACATCTTGTCTGCCACCCAACTTACAGTGTTCCTCAATGGTCCTCCATGCAACTGATGGGCAGCAAGTTGTTGTTGAACATACAGTTATTACTTTTGACAAGTTTTATTCAAATCTGTCCTGTGATTCATGGGAGATTTGCTAACAGACACATAAAAACACATGCAGACACATCATCATCCACCATCGCCTCTGAGCGATAAATAACTTTATTCCGTTCCCTTTGTCGCCCGGAGCCAAACGTTCTTGCATCCAGAGTGTTGTTGGTGATTGGTTTGTTCCAGACGCTCCTTTCTTCATGGACTTGAAAAGAAAACAAGACTTCACAGTTTTTCACAAGATGAGTCATTAGCCCCGCCCCCAGTCAGCTGTTCCAGCGGTGAACGCTGAGAACCATTCCATGACATCAAGCAACTGAACATCTGGCAGAGATCCAGCTGCTCTGGTTCAGGGTCTGTTTCACCCGAGCCTTACAGATGTTCCTCCCTGCATCACACCTGGTTGTCTTTGATTGAAATGACACATCAGAGTTATGTGTCTGAGTCATCTCGTGATGATCGGGTGACGTTCCTCTGTGGACACCATGTTGCTTCTCAGCACCGACACACCACCACTGTGATGCATGTTTACCCCCACATGATTGTGTTGTGAACGTCTGACGGAGCAGTTTAAATGATTTAAAGTTCATATTTGCGTGTTTTAATACAGCGACTTGTTGATATCCTTGATTAGGGATGCAACGATCTACATTTTCTTACTTCCGATCCGATCCCGATACTTAACTCTGGGTATCGGCCGATACCGATCCAGTTCCGATATCATCATCACGTGTTACACCATATTCTCTGACTACCGTCTTAACATTGTGTGAGTTAAACCCAATGAAGACACTGAGCGTCACAACAGGAAACACCCAAACTTTAATAGCACACAAGAGGCAGATCTATATCACAGACGTCCATCTCACTCACGGTGCAGCAGGAACACTAAAATACCGCAAAGCATTATGGGAAAGACAACACAGTCCACTCCCCGTATATACAGTATGCACTGATAAAATCTTGGAGCTATTGGAAAAGAGTTTTAATAAAAAAGTTTTTTGTGTGGAGACTTTTTTAATTTTTTTATTTAAAGTTGTTTATTCATTTTACATATTAATAATTAAAAAAAAACATAAAAGATAATTGAAAAAAAAAAACATTTCATAAATTTGTGCCACAATCCAAAATGAAACTTAAAAACAGTGGGGTAGTACACCACCCCTGCGCATTAGGTTTAGTTTTAGAGATAATTATGTTTATAGTTTTTTTTAATAGGTTTAGAGATTCATATTTTTTGCTTTTTGTTTGTGAAAAAAAGGTCAGAGGAAGCTGTTTCTGGTTCGATCAATTGAACCCGTTGTTACACTATATTCTGTGACCTGCAACAGTGCATGCAACACCACCCCCTATGGTCACAATAGTGGTTAAGGGGAGTGGACTGTGTTGTCTTTCCCATAATGCTTTGCGGTATTTTCGTGTTCCTGCTGCACCATGAGTGAGATGGACGTCTGTGATATAGACCTGCCTCTTGTATGCTATTAAAGATTGGGTGTTACCTGTTGTGATGCGAGTGTCTTCATTGGGTTTAACTCACACAATGTTAAGACGGTAGTCACAGAATATGGTGGAACACATGTGCTCTCTGTACGTGCATCATGGATCGGAAATATTGGCAGGTTGGATCTGAAAATCCGACATGTAAACTATGCTTGTATTGGAGGCCGATACCGATACTGGATCGGATCGGCCCAATCCCTATTCTTGATGTCAAGCATCGTTTCTGCCCAAGAGTTTGTGACTACGACACACTCGTTGCTCGGTTGGTCACTACTTTAACATTTTGTTGTACTAATTCCACGCATTGATTTACTAGTAACGGTGACAAACACCTGGACAAAGACGATGAGGAACAGGTGAGAGTGGGAGGAGCTGGAGCTGAGTGCGAGGAGGAAAGCTGAAACACAAGAACGGGTACAAACGGACTCCGAGAAGCTAAAAACGATCACAAGAAGACAAAAACACACGGACCCTGACCACTTCTGTACAGCTTTGATGCCTCCACTGCCCAGAAAAGGACGAGGGTTTGAACTTTATTTTAAACAACTGTACATCTCACCATTGATCAATCAGCAGCAGCTTCTCACAGAGAAGAGACTCAGTAAAACACGAATCAAACATTCTGATAAAAGTAGAATCAACATCTAAACCGCAGCTTCTGGTAAAAAAAAAAACATTCTCTGATGGGCCTTCTTACAAAGAGAGTTCACATGGAGGTCAAAGGTCAGTTTGCCATGGAGGACAGTTCCCAGATATTGATGCACCACATCGACAGCGTCACCGTTAACGACCGCACGAGTCCGTCTGACCAGAGACTCCTTTGTCTTGGAAACGTTTAGTATTAAAATGTTAAAAGTTGAAAGTTCCCGACCACAGGGTCTGGACTCTGGATCGTCACTGCTGAGACGCAAAATGACAGAGTCGTCAGCAAACTTAAACATGTGACGCTGTGACACTCGTTCTTATATAAAACCAACAAAAAGTCCCGGGGAAACGAGCTCATTCCTGGATGGAGCCCTCTCCTCCTCCTCCTCCTCCTCCTCCTCCGTCACTCCGAGCTGCGGCGTTAAACCAGTGCACCAACACCACCACCTGCATCATCTGTAGTTTGAAAATATTCTATGAATTGACCGGAGGGCCAATAACCAAACGGTTCCATGGAAAATATGAATTCAGCTGTAAAACTGAACGAGTTGTCTCAGACCAAAGGAAAATGTCTGGGTCTGAACTCCTGGGAGTCTTGTTGCCTCCAAAGCTCCAGGTCTTTGACCTTTTGGATCTGACCTCTGGATGTGCAGATGTGTAGGCAGGTGTTGAAGCTAGTTGTAGCATTAGCACAGCCTTGGGACTTCCTTTCCACTGAAGGACAGCGTCTTCTGACTGGCCACGGTGGGTTTGAAGTCCAGGACGATGTCCACACTTCTCCCGTTGTGCAGCAGGTGAAAGTCTCTCCAGCACGACGTAGAAAAACCTTCCTGTTGGAACGTGTGTCACCACGTGTGTCACCACGTGTGTCACCACGAGCATCGTGGCTAACCGCTCCTTGGTGTAGCACAAAGCGTACGGTGGGCCCTCACAGCTAATGAATCCTAAATGTCCGCAGCTGATCAGTTTCACAGATACTGAGCTAGCATCAGGTGAGAGTCACCCCTGACATCCACTCTGAGCTCAGCTTGAGATCTTTGATTGAAATGAGCTTCACAGGCGCTGTTCCTTCTTTCATGAACCTCCACTACTAATCTCTGAAAAGGTTCCGGTTCAGCATTGAACACGTTGCCACAGTGTTCATGTTGAGTTTCTCATTTCTCACCCAGCTTCATTAAATCTAACACAGAAATGGATCAGCGGGGTGGATTTAATGGTGCAGGATCAATCGGTGCTGAAGCCACGTCTTCTTCATTATGTTCCACCGGAGCTGATGATCTCCAGCAGGACGAGACGAGCTGCGGCTCGCTCCACATCGTCAGATACTGATGCAGCGCACGACTTATTGACTGACACGTCTTCGCCCGTCTGCTGCCTCCTCCATTTCCTGTGATTCTAATCTTTTGATTTCCTTCTTGTCCAGCGGGGGTTCCTGCAGCGACACCACGGGTAATGAAAGACGAGAGCTGTCTGGACTCTCGCTACGAGTAATCTGGTGACTCATCATCGGGCCACAGAGAAACCAGCAGACGAGGAAACGGTTCAGCTGAGGCGTCAAACAATACGACCATCGCCAGCAAAGACTTTGGAGGGACGAACAGGCATGTTCAGTATTACGCTGTGTGACGCAGAGCACGACGACTTGGAACCAGTTGGAACCTGGTATATTCACCGGACTGGACCGGACCAGTATCAGAACGTCTGTGATGAAGGTGGAGACCAGGAGTGTCCACCTCAAGCATGAACCACTTTTATTATGGTTATATGGTTCAATATGGTTCATATGGTTCCCCTCACGGGGCGGCCGTGGCGTAGTGGTAATGGCAGTCGTCCCCCGATCAGAAGATTGGCGGTTCGAATCCCGGTTCCCCACACCATGTGTCTTTGTGTCCTTGGGCAAGACACTTAACCCCGAGTTGCTCCCGGTAGGACTGGAAAGCACCTTGCATGGTAGTCTGCCACCGGTGTATGAATGTGTGTAGCACTTTGAGATTTTCACTAATGAAAAGTGCGTTATAAATTGAATTTATTATTATTGTTATTATTATACGCCCTTCGGAAGGTGGTGTATTATGGAACACCTTCATTCATTCATCCATCCATTCAGCCATCCATTCATAAACCATCCACTCATCCATCATTCATTCATCCATAGTCCAAACAGCCATTCATCCATCCATTCATCCATACAGCCATCCATCCATCCATCCATTCATTCATTCATCCATCCATTCATTCATCCATCCATCATGTCCTCCTGCTTCTTCACCCAAAGCCTCTTTGTCTCTGTCTTTTATTTGAATAGTTTTCATTTGATACTATTTCTATCTTAACATGTGATTCTTGACCTGCCATTGTGTATCTGTTCTTACCAAACCCAGCCGGTCACTTGTCCTGAGCCTGGTTCTGCTAAAGGTTTCTTCCTCATGATGGGGTTTTTCTTTCTACTGTCGCCTTCATGCTTGTTCAAGATGAGAGTTCTGTGATGGAGTTAAACTCAAAGCAGTCTGCTCCTCACATAAATAATGTTAAATTATTATTTTATATATGAATGTTTCTGTTAAATTATTATTTTGTATATTAATGTTTCTGTTAAATTATTATTTTATATATTAATGTTTCTGTTAAATTATTATTTTATATATAAATGTTTCTGTTAAATTATTATTTTATATATTAATGTTTCTGTTAAATTATTATTTTATATATAAATGTTTCCGTTCAGTGTCCTGAGACGAGTTCTGTTGTGACTTGGAGATATAGAAATAAACTGAATTAAATTGATACCCTGATGCATGCTCAATTTAAATTGAGTTAATTGAATTTATCTTCCAGTTCACCGGGATGACCAGCAGGAGGCGCCATTTTAACACGTGCTTTTTGGACTTGTTTGTTTATCTCTTCAATATGTTTGTTTGTCTAATGATGTGCTTTTAAATCAGCTTTATTATGTTAACTTTCTGACATTTAAAAATAAAAATTCAGCCAGTTATCAGAACAGCCCAGTTCTGTATCAAATGAAGCATTTAGGTAAAGATGAAAATCAACTTTATTAAAGCTACATTTTGTTGCTGTATCAAACCTTATTCATGTTTTTACACACAGATAAGCTCAACCTTAAACACTTTTAGTAAATCAACGTTCTTTAAAAACTTTTTAGTTAAATACAAAGAAATCTATAAGCATGAATTCACCGAGTGGCCCCACAGCGAACCGACGCTGCACACTGAAGAAAGTCAACGTCATGACATTCTTTTTCTGGTTTTCGTAACTTCGTAATAATAATAATGAATTCAATTTATAATGCACTTTTCATTAATAAAAATCTCAAAGTGCTACAAAGTGTAACAAAGCAAAGATCAAAATAAAACAAGTGATAAAATCAATAATAATATCGACTAAGATCAAAGATAAAATCATGTGGATGCAGATTAGGCTTGCTTAAAAAATAAATAAAATAAAACAAGTGATAAAATCAAGTAAAATCAATAATGATATCAGCTAAGATCAAAGATAAAATCATGTGGAGGCAGAATAGGCTTGCTTAAAAAGAAAAGTCTTTATGCTGCTTTTAAAGTCAACCAGTGACTGTGGAGCTCTCAGGTCATCAGGGAGGGAGTTCCACAGGCGGGGGGCAGCCACACAGAATGCTCGGTCTCCCATGGTCCTCAATTTGGTTCGAGGAATATGAAGGAAATTACTGTTCTGTGATCGTAGAGACCGGGTGGATGAATATGGTGCAAGAATGTCCTTTAGATAGTCAGGTGAAGTTCCGTGTAAGCATTGATGGGTAATGAGAACAGTTTTGTACTGAATTCTGTAGGTGACAGGAAGCCAATGGAGGTTATGGAGAATGGGTGTAATATGTTCAAATTTATGAACTCTCAACAGAATCCTAGCTGCACTGTTTTGAATGTATTGAAGTTCAGACACCATTTGAGAAGAAACAGTTGTACTAAGACTAGATCCAACACCACTCCAGTACCTGTGGGAACAGGTGTATCTGGGCTTCTTGTTCCTGACGGACCAGGAGGCGGACTGACGGATCGGGGCCCCCTCCTCATTAATGAAGGCATTGTTCCGTTCAGTCATGGTGAAGGAACAGATGAGTCAAAAGGCAAATCTCTGGATTTACTGGTTCTGACCCCCAGCTGTGGTCATGAGGTTTGGGTCAGGACTGAAAGAACCAGATCCTGGATCCAAGTGGCTGAAATGAGCTTCTTTGTAAGTGGGGTCAACCTTGGAGAAGGTGAGGAGCTCCGTCACCTGGGGGAGCTCAGAGTAGAGCTGGTGCTCCTCCTCATCAGAAGGAGTCAGTTGAGGAAGTTCATCGGATTAGGTCATCGCTTTTTGATGGTTTTCCAGACACGTCCTGCTGTGAACAGGCCCGGCTGGGGCAGACCCAGAACTTTCTGCAAGGATTGTGCATTTTCTCTGGCCTGGGAACACCTCGTGGTCTTCTGGCCTGGGAACACCTCGTGGTCTTCTGGCCTGGGAACACCTCGTGGTCTTCCAGGAGGAACTGAAGAGTGTTGCTGGGGAGAGGGAGGTCTGGATTTTCATTCCGGACCTGCTGCCTCCACAACCCGACTACAGATTAGTGGCAGAGGTTCTGTAAGGCCCCTTGCATGGGGCCCAAAGCCTGAACCCCAAGAAGAAGTGTTGTTTTGAGCTTCAGGGTTAGGTATGTCCCGGTAATGGTTTGGATAAGGGTTAGGTATGGACTGATAATGGTTTGGTGTAGGGTTAGGTATGTACCAGTAATGGTTTGGGTAAGGGTTAGGTATGGACTGATAATGGTTTGGTTTGGGTAAGGGTTAGGTATGTACCGGTAATGGTTAGGTTTAGGGTTAGATATGTACTGGCAATGGTTTGGGTAAGGGTTAGGTATGTCCCAGTAATGGTTATGTATAGGGTTAGGTATGTACTGGTAATGGTTTGGTTTGGGTAAGGGTTAGGTATGTACTGGTAATGGTTTGGTTTGGGTAAGGGTTAGGTATGTACCAGTAATGGTTTGGGTAAGGGTTAGGTATGTACCGGCAATGGTTAGGTTTAGGGTTAGGTATGTACCGGCAATGGTTTGGGTAAGGGTTAGGTATGTACCGGCAATGGTTTGGGTAAGGGTTAGGTATGTACCGGCAATGGTTTGGGTAAGGGTTAGGTATGTACCGGCAATGGTTTGGGTAATAATAATAATAATAATAATAATAATGAATTCAATTTGTAATGCACTTTTCATTAATAAAAATCTCAAAGTGCTTCATCTTCCTAAGCCAGAAACTAAGTTAATGTACCTGCAGAAAGGGTTAGGTATGTACCGGCAATGGTTTGGGTAAGGGTTAGGTATGGGTAAGGGTCAGTTAATAAACTCTGTTTTTGGCTCTCAGTCTGCTGGGAAGGAGCAGCAGAGGAGGTACAACAACAACAAGAAAAAGGAGGGAAACATGACAGAAAGCTCAGAGGTGAACCTCAGTCATCCTCAAACAGCATGACAGGACTTCCAGGAACGATTTCCATCTGACAACCACAACAATGTACCCCCC
>JBBPBX010028032.1:2920-29737 GCA_038048925.1 Garcialebias charrua
ACATAATAAAATTACTGTTGGAGAGGAACAGCAGGTTGTGTGTGAATAGAGCAGCTCCGATTCTGTCAGGTGTCTTAAACCCCCCTCCTCCATCTCCTCACTTCACAGTTCTGAGCTGAACTCTTCTCCGATGAATTCAGTCCTGGTTGTTGCTCCTGCTCCAGTCTCATGGCACCGTTTGAAGCACCCGAAGGCTTCAGTTCTCGGTTGTCAGACAATCCATCAATCATCCATCCATCATCCTTTTTTTTAAATTGGACTGTCTTTTTGAGATTTTGATCGCTGTTGTTATTTTGACAAATTAGCGCTGTGGTTTTGAAACTAATGTGAGTAACTCATCAAACTCTTTGAATTTTTTATTTATTTTTTACAGTGAGCTTTTTATTAATTGTGTCTGAAATGTAGCAGGAGTCCAGACACCTGCTGATGTTGTGTGCTCGCTGGGCAGTTAGACTCCTCGCAGATGCATAAATGTGACCATCAGGAGCGTGTGGGCGAGCTGGTGTGCCACATGTGCTGCAGCTGGAACATCCACTCCATGGGTCTGCTGGCAACGTCTCCTCTCGTTGTATTTTTTAATAAATAATCCAAACAAAAAAAAAAAGGCGCAATGACTTTAGACTTTTAGGGGCGGAGTTGCCGGAATACAACAGGTCAAAATGAGAGCGTTCCCGGATCTTGTTCTGGCAGGATCCGGCTCAAATTAACCACTGAGAGTTGTACACTTGGCAGGGCACTATAGCCCTTACGTTGCTGCTATCCGTTCCAAAGGGAACGGCTCTTTTAAATGTTTAGGCATTAAACAAAAAGCAAAAGATGCTCGTGTTCGTGGTACCGCTTCCACAGACAGGCAGGCCTAGTGGCTCTGCTGCGGACGCAGAGTCCATGGTCCTCTGCGTCCACAGAGCCTTGGGGCTCAGTCACGTCTGCGGGGCAGGGACGCACAGACTCCTCGCTCCATCCGCTGACAGGCGCCTTGTCGGACGGAGCGAGGAGGCTATGCGTCTGTGGAGTCCGGGCGAGGAGTCCTGCAAGCCCGACCTGACAGCAAGCTGGATGCGGGTGGTAGGATCCGTATTTGTGGCCAGATTCTTCAGATTTGCTGCAGGAGATACCTCCTGCCCACAGCTATCAGCATCTATAACAACTATTGAATGAAACTCGGAGGATGAGCTACAACAACACTTAATTTCCCTTTGGGATTAATAAAGTATTTTTGAAGTTGAATTTGGTTTGCATCTCTGCATCCACTTCCTGGTGACATCAATGTTTGACATACAGTAGTCTGAGTCAAAGGTGATGATGTCAGTGTATGATGTGATGTTAAACTTAACTTATGTTAAACTTAAAACTACAAGACATCACTGTATATGTTCAACATGTTCAATGTTTTAGAACTGCCATACTTTAACTTCTCTGAGACATCAATCATTTTGGTGTTGATATTTCTTTTGAAAGAAGAGTCACTGCCATGTCCCCCGTCTCAAGGGGGAAGAATTTAAAATAAACAAAATTAATCTGAGAAATCTGAGTGTCATCCGCGATGCATTGCTCCTGTGAATCACAAGGTCATGTAGTGCTTCCTCTAGTGTTCTAAAGAACTCTATGGCAAATATCCATCCTCTATGGTGGGATGTGAAAGACTCTTTTTCTCTCTACATGTCCCTGCGATTGAGTTGGATGGATGAAATTTAACAACAAATCTGTCCAGATACTGGCAACTATTTGGGATATGCACTCTACATTAACACTAAACTTTTAAACCATCCCCATTCTAGGTACTGTACATTGATTGTGTGTGTTTACTTGTATAAATGGATGTCCTAAACTATCTGCTTTATTTTGTCCTTTTATGTTGCACGATTGTGACATAATCATTAATCAAACTTTCATCTGCACATAAATAGACTTAAACCTTCTTTATTCCTAGAAGAGAGCATTCTTCCACGGAGAGACAACACTGAAAGTGTCAAACCTCTGTCTGCCTCAGTGAGCCACTAGATGTCGCTGGAGAGCAGGAACAATCTGCAGAAAGAATCTGGAGTTGTTGTTTTGGCTCCAGTTCATGTAATATACATCCTCCATCCATCATCTTTTCCCGTTTCTTCCATTTTTGGGTCATGGGGGTCGCCGGTGTCCATGTCCAGCAACCACTGTGCAAGGGGCGGGTATCCTGGACCGGTCTCCAGTCCATCACAGGGACACATAGAGACAAATGAGAGAAAACAATTCACTCTCACTCACACCTAGAGACAATTTAGAGTTACCAATCAGTCTAACATGCATGTTTTTGGTCTGTGGGAGGAAACTGGAGTACCTGGAGAAACCCCACGCATGAAGAGAGAGAACATGCAAACTCCACCCAGAAAGGCCCCCGGACTGGGATTTGAACCAGGGACCTGCTCAATGAGTCAGAGTCAGAGTCAGAGTCAGAGAGAATTTATTGTCATTTGCACCGCATGTAGTACATGTGTTGAAAACGAGATTATGTACACAGGGTCCCAGTTACATCCAACAACAAATGCAAGAGAAAAACAATAATAACATCTAGGATTAACTAAGAGAGACATCAGCTAGTAATACACTAAGCCCTAATGTAGTAGAAAAACATCATTATAAACAGCAGCACGAACATGAGCAGATGGTCACAGATGAACGCAGCAACAAGAAACAGATCAGCATCAGCATGATGTGACATTTTGCAGTGTTTATTCTTATTATTTATTTATTCATGAGTCTGACAGCCTCAGGGTAGAAGCTGTTCCTCAGTCTAGTGGTTCTACATTTGATGCTCCTCAACCTCCGTCCCGAGGGGAGTGGTGCAAAGAGTGAGTGTGCTGGGTGAGTGAGGTCTTTCATGATGCAGGTGGCTCTTTTTCTGCATCTGGAGGTGTAAATGTCTGTGATGGTGGGGAGACTGACTCCCACAGACTTCTGTGCAGCCTTCACCACTCTTTGTAGAGCTTTCCTCTCTGCAACTGTGCAGCCTCCATGCCACACGTTGATGCTGGAGCACAGGACGCTCTCCACTGCACACCTGTAGAACGAGGTGAGGACTGAGCTTCTCAGACCGGCTCGTCTCAGCCGTCTGAGGAAGTAGAGTCTCTGATGACCTTTCTTGATCAGGCTGGTGGTGTTATTGCTCCAGCTGAGGTTATCATTCATGTGTACACCCAGGTATTTGTAGCTGGAGACCACCTCCACCGCAGATCCACCTATATACAGTGGGGTGTGGGTGTGTTTGTTCCTTCTGAAGTCCACAATCATCTCCTTCGTCTTCTTCACATTCATGTGAAGGTTGTTCTCTTTGCACCAGCTCTCCAGATGTTCCACCTCCTGTCTGTAGCTGGATTCATCATTATCTGTGATGCATCCCACCACAGCTGTATCATCTGCAAACTTAACAATATGACAGCCTGGATGTGTGGCTGTACAATCATATGTGAGCAGAGTAAACAGAAGAGGGCTCAGCACACATCCCTGAGGAGAGCCAGTGCTGAGGGTGATGGTGGAGGAGGAGAAGTTGTGGATCTTCACGGACTGTGGTCTGTTTGTTAAGAAGTCTAAGACCCAGTTACAAATAGAGGGGCTTAGTCCAAGTGTGGATAGTTTGTCTATCAGAGTTTGGGGGATCATGGTGTTGAAGGCAGATGTGAAGTCCACAAAGAGCAGACGCACGTATGAGTCCTTCTGATCCAGGTGGGTGAGAGCAGTGTGGACCACGGAGGAGATGGCGTCCTCTGTTGATCGGTTCTCACGGTATGCATATTGATGAGGGTCCTCGTTGATGTTGACGGCTGTCTTGATGTGGGACATGACCAGTTTCTCAAAACATTTAGCGACTATCGGGGTGAGGGCCACCGGTCTATAGTCATTCAGACCAGTCACTGTGGAGCTTTTTGGGACTGGGATGATGGTGGCAGTCTTCAGGCAGGTGGGAACTGACTCCAGTGCAAGTGAGGTGGTGAAGATGTCAGCCAGCACCTCACAGAGCTGGTCCGCACATTCCTTCAGAACTTTCCCTGGGATGTTGTCTGGACCCGTAGCTTTATGAGGGTTGATCCTTCTGAGACTGCCTCTCACTTCTGCTGCGGTCACTTTGAGGTGCTCCTCGTCTGGTGATGAGGTGAGTCTGGTGCTAGTTGGTCTGTTTGGATCATCAAAACGTGCATAAAACTTATTGAGGGCATCAGGCAGGGATGGGTCCCTGGGGCATTGTTTGCTTTTGCCCTTGTAGTCTGTTAAGCATTTGATGCCCTGCCACATGCTCCGTGGATCATGTGAGGTGAACTGTCCCTCGATCCTCTGTGCATACGCGGCTTTGGCCTTCTTTATGCCATCATCCAGTTCTCTCCTGCACTTTCTCAACTCCTCAGTGTCTTTAGACTTGAATGCAGTGTCCCTGGCTGCCAGCAGGGTGCGGACATCCTTATTTAGCCAGGGTTTTTGATTGGGGTAAAATCATAGATATAATAAACACTAGATAAGCTGAGGCGGAGTCTCCGGCGTCGTCACGTGGCAGCCATCTTGCGACAGACAGCAACATTAGCTGCAGCTGTTGAAACTGAATGGAGGTGAGGGGTTTACACAAACAAAAATACTCTTAACTCGCTGTAATCTTGACGGATTTACAAACGGTTTATCTTTTTAAAAACGTTATTAACGTGGCTATGATTTCTTTGGTAGTCAGACAGCACTTTTGTCTTTTTTAAAACGTTTTATTCATGTTTTGGGTGTCACACTCATCGAGAATCTAGAATCTGTTTTTATTACACCAATAACTATTTTATTACAAACTACTGTAAATGACTATCTTGATCATGATTGTATTTATTAGCATACTATTAACAAGAGCCTTTGATTAAGGGCTAGCTAGTACAGTATTCCAAATATTTCCCCAGCATTCTTAGATCACTAGGAGCTCTTTGTTTTTAACTGAACTAAAGCTGCACATGATTTCCAAGCGGTTTGGTATGTTCAACACTAATTACTGCTTTGTGTTTTACAGAAATACTCTTTGACAAGATGCCTGACTTTTGTGCAGCCTATGGATGCTCCAATAGGCGTAACATCAAAACAAGAAACCTTGGGATCACATTTCACAAGTAAGACTCTGTGACAGTATTATTACTTTAATTAGAATAATCATAGTTATATTTTGGATCAGTGCACATTATTGGTCATGCTACACACCAAAATGTGAGATAATATTATTGACATAATATTATACATAATATATATTTACATAATAATGACATAATATATATTTACAGCACTTTGGTTGACCTTGTTGTTGTTTTAAGTGCTCTATAAATAAAATGGTATGGTATGGTATACGGCTTGTAAAAGTATCTTTATATAAATTATGATGTATGATTTAGTGTTTCTTTTGGACACAATTTTTAATAGCTGTTTTATTGTACCAAAAGTAAATGCAAGCACACCAAAAGTATGATATATGTGTATAATTGTCATTACTATAATTCAAAGGTAAAGAAAGGAAGTGTGGAAAATAATGACCATCTTCTTCATGTTTTTAAGGTTTCCCAAAACCAGAGAGAGGAGGCGGCAGTGGGAAGTTGCCCTGAGAAGAGAGGGTTTTGTTGCCCTGGACAGGACACTGCTCTGCAGTGATCACTTCAGTTCTGAGGACTTCGATCGGACAGGGCAGACTGTTAGATTAAAAGATAGTGTTGTTCCAACACTTTTCAATTTTCCATCGCATCTTCAAAAGGTATGTATCATCGACCTACAAGATTTCAAGATGTATAAGATTGATATGTCTATAAACTACTGTATATATAAATATGTGGTTAAATGTCACAGTTTAGTATTTCTTTCTGCAAATTTAGCAATAAACAATGTGTTGTTCTTTACATAGCACATTTTAGACACTCTACTTTTGTTTATTTTAGCTTGTAAAAACAAGAGGCTCAAACACCTCTAGAAGAATAGAAGACAACCTGGCAATGGACCTGTCTCAGGATAAAGCTCAGTCTGATGTTGTGAGTATTAATTGATTCACACAATTGATAAGTGAATAATTATTTTTTTTTAAACTGTTAAATTCCACATTAATATTATTTATATATTTGTATATTTTTGCAAAGCAACTGGAAGCCACTGCAAAGAGGCGAAAGTGCTGCAAGCGGCAGGCCACTGACCACCCGTATTCACTGCCTCCTTGCCCCAAGGCTATATATGCCAAACTTAATGAAGCCTCAGCTAGAGTGAGGAAATTGCAGAGGGAGAAATCGAATGCCTTGGCAAGAGAAAGGAGGGCCAAGAAAAGCATGCTGTCTCTTCTAGAGGAACTGAAGGAGAAAAATCTCATCAATGAAGAGCTAAAAGACAAGCTTGAATGCTACTCGGGTAAATTAAAAATATTACATTGAATACATAGTATATAGGGTATTTTATGTTCTTTGGTGAAATGACACCCACTAAATCACTCTTAACTGTTTTTCAGATCTTCCAGTTCAACTGTTGTCGAGGCAGGGCAGCAAGTACACCAAGGCCCAGAGAGAGTTTGCCCTTACGCTCCATTTGCATGGGCCAAAGGCATATCACTATCTGAGAGACACTCTGCATATTTGCCTCCCACATCCGAGATCATTGCAAAGGTATTCTTCATTATGTTTGACTGTAAACTAAATCACTTGGAGAAACTTAAGCGCTACATATTGTGTTACCATGAATTGTAGAACTTGCTGAAAAAGGCTTACATTTTTAACTTTTTAGTGCAATGGCATCTATTTTTGGGATGCCAAGTGTTTTCAGTAGGGATGCTTAGTGTTTAAATGATTGTATGGTTAAATTTTTACTTTTTTATTTTACTAAGGTGGCTGAGCTCTGTTGATGCCAAACCTGGTCTAAATAAAATGATGTTGGACATGCTGGAGCAACGTCGCAAAGCAGATGAGGCCAAATACGGATGTGTCTCTTTGATGCTGGATGCCATGGCCATCAAAAAGCATGTTCAATATGATCCTCAGACACAAACAATGTCTGGATTTGTGGACATGGGAGATCGGATAAATGAAGCTGACATTGCCTCTGAGGCTCTGGTGTTCATGGTGGTTGGGCTTCAAGGTTATTGGAAAGCTCCGATTGCATATTATCTGACCAAGTCCCTAACACCAGAGACACAGAAAGTGTTGGTAGAGCATGCATTAGAAGAGCTTCATCATCGCCAGATATTTAAGGATGCCCAATGTGCCTTACTGCATATGCCATTCTATAACAACATGAACTACTACCTCATGCATATACTGTGTACATTAACTGATATGCTGCTTTGCCACTTTGCAAATGTCAATGCTAGAACCTTTAGTTTATTTTATAGTTATACTTTTTATACTTTTTTACTTTTTGTACTAGTATGCAAAAACTCAGAACAGTATTATGTTCATTAAATGTTTAGTGCTTTAGTTTTTAGAGTTGGTGTAAATTTTCATACTCTTATACCACTATGCAAAAACTCAGGACAGTGTTAAAGTTTTACTATTTTATGCTTATGTCTATTATTATATGTTTCAGTGTTTTAATGTTTAAATAGTTACTGTTGCACCGAGGGAGTGAGAGTCTTGTCACACTATCAGATGTCACACTATCAGATGTTTATTTTTGTTTATTTGTTTGTTTATTTATATTTCTCAATTATTAAATCTTTTCATGTATCTAAAAAGAATAAACTACACATATTGACCAAGGTTGGTGTAATAATGTATTTAATATTACATAATATTTAAATGTGTAGGGAAAAAAATTGGCATAAATTAATTTCATATCACCAATAATAATACTATTTATGATGAAATAGTATTAAATATTTATTAGCATTGTAACATATGTCAGTTAATTTCGCTGGAAATAAACATGTATTTAGAAATAGATGTAAATATAATCTTATTGTGTATACTGCTAGTGCAATACAGTGTCTACATAACGTTATTTTCATGTGAACGTCCATCTTAAGTATACCATATTATAACAACATCTCTCACATTTATAACAAACCAAACCGTTTTAAAATCGGATGGAAATTAAGCAAGTTATGGTTATTTTAATAGTGAATGCACCATTCACATTCATGTTAAGAGTGGGCGTTCTGTCTGTCCCAAGATGGCCGCCGTCTGACGATGTCGGTCTCCATTGGCCAACAGCGGGGCTGTCTTATCTAGTGTTTATTATATCTATGGGTAAAATGAGAGGCAGCAGCTCCAGTTGCGCCACCGTGCTTCCTCATGTAGCATTCTGAAGATAAAATGTCTTTTTAAAAAGTTTGATTAAAGTTAAAAGCATATAACATAACCAGGCAAAACATGTGACATCCAAAAAAACACACAAAAAACATTTTATTGGCTAAAAAAACGTGTGAGGAAAAATGTGTCAGAGGGTTGTGTTTCTTTTGCACACCCACATGTGGAATTACACATCTTCATGTTGACTTCGCGTTTACAAGTCTGTTTATAAAAAGGAACAGTTCTGCCAGTTAAAATTGGTACTACGGTACCTAGAAATTTTTATGAAGAGTTAGTCCTATCTGTTGTAGATAGCTCTTTGAATTAAATGGCTGCTCTCCTAAATTTTCTAGATCAGAGTCATTTTAAGCAATCCAGTTTAGAAATGGCTGCCCTCAGTCGGACCAGTCATTGCTTGTGGTCCAATCAGGACCACATCCAGAACCAGAACAGATTGCTGCTGTTTAAAAACAACTCATACCATACATTTTTATGGAGGAAAACCATTTCATGATTCTTTACATGATGGTCAGTTTCTCTAGCAGAAATACTTTGTACTAGCCTGGTTAAAACCAGACCCTTGTCCTTCACTTCGCTTCAGACAAGGGTCTGGGACTTGTCCATTGAAAAACGATTCTTGCTGGAGGCGTGGCCTCTGCCTGAGGAACAAAACCATTGGATCTTAGAAAAATTTTGAACAGGTAAAGCATTCTGCTCCCTCCCCCTCAGAGCTCTGCCGAACTTGACATCTGCTCCGCCTCCTGCTGAATTTTCTCTCGCTGCCTGCATTCTGTGTTTATAACGTTTGAAAAAAATTAAATAAAACCATGTAGCGCTGGTCCAGAAGACCAGAAAATATGCAGGGACTCGGGCAGCAACGTAAAACCCTATTTTAATTCTCTCGTGACAACCTCAGTCATTTCCTTATTCTTTGCACCGCAGCGGCGCCGGAGAGAGAGGAGGAGGAGAGCGATCACTTGACTTTTGGCAAAAAAACAAAATAAAACTCCAGATAAGAGATTAAGAAGGGGAATTTAACACATTTGTGTCAAATATAAAACAGTCCTGCATCGCTTTGCATCGCTTTGAATGAGAACATGCGGCTGCGCGCTGGCTCTGGCTGCGCTGGGACAGGTGGCACTCAGCGGAGAGGAGGAGGAGGAGGAGGGAGGAGGGAGCGATAACTTGACTTTTGGCCAAAAAAACAAAAGAAAACTCCAGATAAGGGATTAAGAAGGGGAAATTAATAAATTTGTATCACATATAAAACAGTCCTGCATCGCTTTGCATCGCTTTGAATGAGAACATGCGACTGCTCGCTGGCTGCGCTGGGACAGGTGGGGGCGTGGGTTAGGGGTCAAAAACTCCGCCCCTTCTGTTCTCTGATTGGTCCGGTCAAAAATCAGCCGGAGAAATTGTTGTCTATGGGAGAAGTCCCAGACTGAGCAGTGAAGGGAAATGAGAATTGAGCAGAGCTGTGCAGGAAGGCGAGGGCCAGGCTAACTTTGTACAGTACTGTATTAGGAAACTCCTGTAGGAAGGTCGCACTAGAATTAATAAAACTTGCTGCTGCTGCTGCTTTTTATTCTTCTAACTAACCACATACAGGTGCTGATCATAAAATTAAAATATCATGAAAAGGTTGATTTATTTCAGTAATTCCATTCAAAATGTTATACATTATATTATATTCATTCATTATACACACAGACTGATTTATTTCAAATGTTTATTTCTTTTAATGTTGATGATTATACTGACAACTAATGAAAACCCCAAATTCAGTATCTCATAAAATTAGAATATTGTGAAAATGTTCAATACTGAAAACACCTGGTGCCACACTCTAATCAGCTAATTAACACAAAACACCTGCAAAGGCCTTTAAATGGTCTCTTAGTCTAGTTCTGCAGGCTACACAATCATGGGGAAGACTGCTGACTTGACAGTTGTCCAAAAGACGACCATTGACACCTTGAACAAGGAGGGCAAGACACAAAAGGTCATTGCTAAAGAGCCTGGCTGTTCACAGAGCTCTGTGTCCAAGCACATTAATAGAGAGGTGAAGGAAAGGAAAATATGTGGTTAAAAAAAAAGTGTACAAGCAATAGGGATAACTGCACCCTGGAAGGGATTGTGAAACAAAAACCATTCCAAAATATGGGGAAGATTCACAAAGAGTGGACTACAGCTGGAATCAGTTTTTCAAGAACCACCATGCACAGATGTATGCAAGACATGGGTTTCAGCTGTCACATTTCTTGTGTCAAGCTACTCTTGAACAAGAGACAGTGTCAGAAGCGTCACGCCTGGGCGAAAGACAAAAACGACTGGACTGCTGCTGAGTGGTCTAAAGTTATGTTTTCTGATTAAAGTAAGTTTTGCATTTCCTTTGGAAATCAAGGTCCCAGATTCTGAAGGAAGAGAGGAGAGGCACATAATCCATGTTGTTTGAGGTCAAGTGCCAAGTTTCCACAGTCAGTGATGGTTTAGGGTGCCATGTCTTCTGGTGTTGGTCCACTGTGTTTTCTGAGGTCCAAGGTAAATGCAGTCATCTACCAGGAAGTGTTTGAGCACTTTATGCTTCCTGCTGCTGACCAACTTTATGGAAATGCAGATTTAATTTTCCAACAGGACTTGGCACCTGCACACATGCAGTGCCAAATCTACCAGTATCTGGTCTGTTTTTAATTGGCCAGCAAACTCACCTGACCTTAACCCCATAGAAAATCTATGGGATAATGTGAAGAGGAAGATGTGAGACACCAGACCCAACAATTCTGAAGAGCTGAAGGTCACTATCAGAGCAGCCTGGGCTCTCAGAACCCCTGAGCAGTGACACAGACTGATCGACTCCATGCCACGCTGCACTGTTGAAGTAATCCAAGCAAAAGCCTTCATACAGCTCCTCCTACATGTCACTGCCTGAGTGCAGCCAGCGTGCGCTCTCAGGACATGATTACCTGCAGTGTTCCCTCAGTGAAGACTGAACTAGGCCAAAGGACCTTCTCCTACTCTGCTCCTGTTTCCTGGAATATCTTTTAAAAAGATCTGAAGCTCTCGACCTTGACCTCTCTAAATGACTTTAAACATCTGTTAAGTTCCTGGAAAAACCAATGCGGACATGTTCCTGTTTATAGTTTTCTACACCGCTTTATAATCTAGCTGGGTTTTTTTGTGCTACTTTTCCTTTTAATTACCATTGTATTTTCACCTGTTATAGGGGCCAAGATGGTGTAGTGGCTAGGGAATCGGACTTGGGATCCGAAGGACCCAGGTTCGAACCCCGGCCACGGCACACCTTGGGGTGTCTATATGAGTGCACACCTATTTTCCCCAGCTCCCCGGGCGCTGACCACGGCTGCTCACTGCACCACCTGGTGGTGGTTGGGTTAAATGCAGAGACCAATTTCGTCTGTCAAGTATGGGAAACATACACAGATGACAAAAATGTGAAATTTAATTTTAAAAAATTATACACATCTTTTATGATTGTCTATTGTTGTCATTGTTGTCCATTGTTGTCATCACTCTTTGTTTAAAATTCAAGACTCTCTTGTAAATGAGTCGCCGAGGCTCAGTGGGATTAACCTGAAGGCAGCCGCCATCATCATACAATGAAATTTAAGAAGTGCCATCCAATCAGTTCATCACTCACAAAATAAATTCAGTTAAATTCAGTTTATTTCTGTAGCATCAAATCACAACTAAAATTGTCTCAGGGCACCGAAGAAAAACCATTTGCATGCATTATAAAAGCCAATTAGTGAAGTTATCTAAGGAAGCCAACAGACTCATTGAATCTTCATTTCTTCACAGTCTCCCATCCTGAGCAAACACAAAGGCAACAGTGGAAAGGAAAAACTCCCTTTTGACAGGGAAAAAACTCCAACAGAACCAGGCTCTGGACAAGTGGCCATCTGCTTTGACCGGCTGGAAATAAAAAAATAAAAATAAAAACAACAACAGAGTATAGCTTTATAAAAATCAGCAAATAATAAAAAGTCATATACATTTGCTGCCAATAGGGTGTAAGGAAAAAAATAATACATTCTCGCCTTATAAAATAACACCAGATTGAAACCTTGAGTAACATCTGTGCAGAATCTAAAAAAGCTAAGTCTGGTCCTCTGGACATTCAAATAACAAAACAAAACAAAACAAAGCAAAAAAATTGTAGAAACGTTTCGTCTTTCATCCGAAAGACTTCCTCAGTCTGAGATGCTGTATTCAGCTCAGTCTTATAAATAGCACCCTCTCACAGTGGATCAACCAGTTGGCTGATGACAGCTGAAACCAGCTGCTCACATGATCAAGGAGAACCATCAGCCTAACGATGGATCGTTAGCACCCTGATGGTTGTTTGCTATTCACAGAGGGCTGAGTGATACTAGCAATAACAGCATTGTAAGAGGGGGACCGGAGGCCTCTGCCTCTTTCGGACGAAGGACGAAATGTTTCTACAATTTTTTTGTTTTGTTATTTTTTTTGAATGTGGACCAGACTTAGCTTTTTTAGATTTTTATACCTGGATTATTGAGCATGCATCAGGGTATCTGTGCAGAAGTTTTCAGCTGGCTGCCAGCCTGACATTTCACTCCAGGTTTAAGATTTGTTGCAGAAAACTAAAGAGGAACCTGTTCCCTAGACTCCATCGGTGGTTTGATGGAACTGAAAATCCATCGTTGGCCGATTTATTCAAAATGTTTTCCAGCTTCTCTGCACCTCTTCATGAAACAGTGCCAGGTCCTAAGTCATCATGAGTGACGGGCCTGCCAGGTGCTGCCAGGTCCTGGTTTGCTGCTACCAATCATTAAAGTGAGGTGTTAGTGGTGCTGGTGGTGTGTGTGTGTGTTGGGGGGGGGGGGGTGAAGAAGGGAGGGTCTCCTTGTTGTCCTGTTGAAACAATGACAAGACTTGGCTCTAGGCTGGTTTATACTTCTTGTCGCACGTCTTTTACCCCCCGTTGAGTGAAAAAAGTTGCGCAACTTTTGTCTGCACTCCCGCTGCGATCCCCCGGTGACAGCTGTCTTGTACATTGCCCCCTGTCAGAACTCCGAGACGCAGTGGATACGGCTCGCAGCAGTGTGATTGGTTCAAAGTTTGTGGGCGTTTTTGCTTAGTTTGACGTGGATAGTTTTGAAGAGAAACTCATCTGTGCGCGAGCGCGCTCACGCAAACCCCAACACACACACACACCGATACATATTTATATATACAGTATATATATATATATTTACAAACACGCGCGCGCACACAGGAGCTAAAGCATGCGCGTGTAAAGTTGACAAAATGAAGAGGATCGTGCATGCGCGCAGCTTTTAAAACAAAGAAAACTCCGCTGTTATGCGTAAAAATGCGCGTTTAAAGCGAGCGGAGACCATGAGGAGACTCGCCGACGTATGCAGCGGGAGGGAAGAGGGAGGGATTTACTATAATGTATCCCCCCACGTCTTTCCAAGTATAAACACTTATTCGGTCGGCAGTGTTGGGCACCAGACCGCCAGGGAGCGCTAATCCGCTGATAGCGGGCCTAAACAATTTGTTAGCGCTATAGCGGATTGACTAACTTTTATAATTCATCAGCGGATTTGCGCTATTTAAAATGCAGTACCGCTAATAACTAATTATCTATCAGTGAAAACGAAAAAACTTATTTACGGGCTCTTAAATCAACCGGACGACTGCTCACGGACCATATCCGTTCAGCGCCGGATGTGGTCCGTGAAAAAAGCGGTCCCCGCTAGAGAGAGCGTGTATAGCAGTTAGCAGCCAGTGTGTTACTCTGCAGCCTTATTGCTTGTTTTCGAAGAGTCAGACGAAGAGTTTTTAACATGGAGGGTGAACTTATGGATGTTTCTCAGCGGCCTACGCGACGCGTCAGCGCCTCATTTGCCCTGTTCAAAATGGCGACCGGCCACAGAAGCGAAGGACTTTACAAGAAAACACGGTAAAATCAATTATTTCTTTGCTGAGAAAAAATATATAGCTGACTTTATAGCACAAGGTTTTTTTGAGCTTTACCGTTTCACAAAATGGTCAAATCTGCTGGATTTAAAAAAGCAGATCGCCATTTGCACGTTAGCATTAGCTTCCGCTAGCTTTGCTAAGACATAAGCGCTTTTGAAATTGCGGACCTATAATAAGCGCTTTAGAAATAGCGGAACTAATTTTTGGATTAGCGCTGCCCAGCACTGACGGTCAGTGACACACACGCAATTACATCATCGCTGGGTTCACTCAACGGGGGGTAAAAGACGTGCGACAAGAAGTATAAACCAGCCTTTAAGAAAAGATCTCATGGCCTGTTCCTCTTGTTAGTTTCCTTTCATGGAGGTGTGTGTGTGTGTGTGTGGTGGTGGTGGGGGGGTGCTGTCAGTTTCAGTCAGGCTTGAGAAACCCACAAACAAAAAGCTAGTTCAAATTACAAGAAGAAACCATCTCCTCCACGAGTCTGACTGCTCTCAGCTCTCAAACTCCTCTGGTACATCACCCCCCTTTACCCCCCACTCCCTCATAACCCTCCTCCTCCAGTGGAGCAGAAGGACATTTTACAAATTCTTCTCAGCGACCACACCGCACTACAAAGTCTCATGTTCTGGTTTTTCTCCTCTCCATCCTGCCTCGCTCCTAAATAAGGAATAACATTTTGAGTGGCAGGAGGAGGAGGAGCAGGGGCGGTTCGAGGAGTGACATGAGAGGAGGCGTCGCCCTCTCTCTCTCTCTGGATGTGAAGTCATATTGTTCACACAAGTTTCTGAGCTGGCAGTTCAGTCAGTCTGCTCTGAACACAAGGCCGGGCTCACCTCTACTCACCTGGAGGCAACACAAGGTAAGCAGCTCTTCTTCTCCAGCCTCCTCCTTCAGGTCACCTCCCTGGGTTCTAACTTTTCAAAAAGAGTTGCTACTCCAGGCAGGAAGCTTGAACAGAACCAGTGGTATCTTCCACCCCACCACATGTTTAACCAGTCTAAATGTTAATGTTTAACAACTCCTGTGTGAACCAAACGCCTCTGCCTTCTCTGTATCTGCTCAAAGGAATGTTAACAAGTCTGACTCATCCTGTTCCAAAGCACTAACTCAACTTTCAGCTCAGGAAGTGGAACTGCAGCATTCTGGTCACGTGTCTGAGAAGGAGTCCTATGTGACTTTTTTTATTTTTCATCGTTGAAGATAAGGAGGCAGAAGACTGGAGCCGTCAGATCCGTTCAAGATCTGTATCCGCTCTAGTCAAAATGCAGAGGTGAAGCTCTCGCAAAAACAAGTTGAGGAACGCCTCTCGGCCGAGCAGAGGAGAGGTCAAACGATGATGGATCTGAGCAAACGCTCAATGAAACCGGAAAAGCTGGTGTCGAAACGTAGAACGATGGGTTTTCAGCATGAACGGTTGAATTGCAACATTTCTGTGGAGAAGCTGCAGCCTCTCTGAGGGGCCTCCGTTTGGAGAAACACAAATGAATCTTCACCAGACTGAGCTGAGAACAAAGTGGATGTTCTCACAAATGTTTTTCATAAGCCTTTAGACCACCGTCAAATTCCCATTCATTGTCCTCAAAGAAATCTACCGTATTTTCTGGTGTATAGGTCGCACCTACGTTTAGCTCTGCTGCAAATTTCTGCCACAGGAGTGCACAGCAAGGCTTTAAAAAAGATTAACACTTAAAAACAATTATTTGTTTGATAAAAATTATAGCAAATGTGTCTGAACTGAACTTTTCCTTAATAAATGAACGTACTGTAATTGTGAAATGAGCTGGATTTAAAAATTTGTTTTGCCAAAAGTGATAAGCCATATATAGGTCGCACCGGTATAGGTCGCAGGCCTTGAAAAAACAAAAAACAAAAGGTGCGACATATACACCGGAAAATACGGTATTTCTGCTGGACGTGCTTCAAGAAGTGCTACAAACAGGGGTGTCGAGCTCGTTACAAAAGTGTGTGTGTGTGTGTGGGGGGGGGCAAATGAACAACTCTGTTCAAGCCACGGAGCAGTTTTAGTTGAAACATTGACTCGAGTCAGAACGCTGACATGTTGTCTTGGTTTATCTCGTTTGTTTGTTCTCTTTCCACGTCAAAATATTAGATTACTGAAAAATCCTAACTTTTCTCATGGCTTCAAAGTTGGCCGTCACGAGAAGTCCACACAAAATGAAGTATCAGCTTCTTTAGAAGATTTAAAAATATTTCCCTTTTAAAATATCATTCGGGGGAGGGGGGGTCAGAAAAGATGCTAACAAGGGCCAGATTTGGCCCGCGGGCCTTGAGTTTTACACGTGCACTAGNTAGGAGTTTAATTGTCACCGGATTAACGAGATGCCGGCTCGTCCTAAGAACAACTAAAGAGGACTGCTGCCATCTTTCTCCAAAACCCTAAAATGAAGATGGCAGCAACCTGCTTCACTAATGGTACGTCCACACCTAACAGCGTTTCAACTTCAGGAGCGTCCGGCTTACATGCAAAGTCAATGGGGGACGCGCCTCCATGCGCGTCTTGGCGTCGGGCGTCACGTCACGTGCGTGTTGAGCGTGCTGGAAAGCGTTTTTCCGTGCACGTGAACCCGCGTCAGCCTCCAAAGCACGCCTTGAACATGCTGTAGATTTCGCCGTTCAAAACGCCGTTCAACTGTCAGGGGGGAGAAGAGAGGGGGAGAGTCCCTATGTGACGCGGAAACGAGGGGACGGGGGTATTGCGCAACTATGTGACGTATTGTTTGTGGGACACAGAAAAGACCCGCAAGGTCGTGTACTATGGAAGAGAAACTCATTGTAGCTGTGTGTTCGCGACAAGTCCTTCACGACCAGTCAAGTCTGCTCCACAGAGACAGAAATAAAAAGCTCCTTGCCTGGCGGAGTGCAGTGAGGAACTCGGTATACCGGTAAGCTCCTCCCACACCCCCCGCCGCCACACCGCCGCAGCTTCGCGTTTCTGGTCTGGACACCACTGTGGGTCCAGTGCGTCCACTTGCGTGCGTGACGAGCTTTTTGGAAGTTGAAACGCTGCTAGGTGTGGACATACCATAGCCTTTAGCACAGACCTGGGCAACATATGGCCCGAGGGCCAAAAGTGGCCATTGGACAATCTCCGTCCAGTCCCAAAATTCACAATTGGAAATATTTTTTCAAAGTTGATAAAAACTTGCATTTTTATCTCTGAAACTTAAATGTAAACCAAATGGCGTGGACAAATAAGGGTGTATCAAATCAGAGAGATAGGCGGGGGTGAGACTGTTCAGTGATTTGTAGACATACAGGATAATTTTGAACTGGATTCGAAGATGAACCGGTAGCCAGTGCAGGGAGGCCAAGACTGGTGTGATGTGTTTTAACAAGACAAATGTTAAAAAAAGAGGATTGGTGATTGTTTGTCTAAACAAAATGTATTTTCGAAAAGAAAAAAAAATCTTGTTCCTTTNGGGGGGGGGGGAGTTAGCAGTCTGGGTAGCTTTAGGCTGTTTCTCCTAACTGAAGTCAAAGAGCCATCTACAACAGGTAAAATGTTTACCTTTCTACAGAACCATCCCGTTAAAGATTTAGGATTTTGTCTGGAAAATAACTGAGAGTGCCACTTCAAGATGAAGCAGCTGAAATTAGCCTGAAATCTCTGTGCTGCTGACGTACCGGGACCAGACACAACTACAAGCCTGCAGAATGTGATTACACTGGCCTGGTTTAAAAACTAAAACATTACAATTTTACGAGGACGGGAGCACAAAGTCCACATGAGCTCAGGAAGATGTAGAATGACCTCACATTTATAGAAAGTTAGACAAGGACGAGGAGCTTGAACACGACGACTGAATGTGTCGCTCCTTCCGTTTTAAAAATGGCTGATTTTTGACGTGGGCAGCACAAACTTCAGGGTCACGGCGTGACTCTGGCTACACGATGTTCTGTAAGCACTCCCAGTCAGAACACACACTGTCTCCACACTAATGTTTTTTAACCCATCAGTACAGCCTGATGTGGGATTCAAAGTGCAGCTCTGATAAAAATCTGCTCCGATCAGGCCCTGATGTTTGCAGCTGTGTCACCCGGGCGTGCCAGGGCAGCGCAGACCTCCAGTGATTGAGAAACACTTCCATGTTGTGCTTCGGCTCTCGTTCCTGCAACAACAAACTGGTTCTGGAAGAAATCAGAGCGCAGGAACACGTCCATCTTCCACTGGAAAGAGACGAGTGATGTCACGCGTGGAGGATTTGTCAAACAGCATCACGTGTCGAGCTGGATTGACGAGGCTCTGCTTTGAAAAGTGGTGGAGGAAAAAAACAACGTGCTTCACTGGCTTTGAACATTGTTTTCCAGCTAAAAATGTAAAACAGATGCTCGCACAAATATGCAAATGTAAAAAAAAAAAAAAAAGTCAACAGTGTTCTATATTTTGTTTGGACAGGAAGTGAAGGGGAAAAGAAAAGCGGGAAGAATGTTTCCCATCAGCTCAAACCCTGTCGTCTAAAAGCGTTTTATCTGAAGTTTACGTTCTGAATATCGACGTATTTACTGATGTAGCTCTCTGGATGTGGTGCTTCTATCTGCTGAAGGCTGTTCCCATAGTGACAAACAGTGTGTTCTGTTTCTGGTCACCTTTTGTCAGGAACAGGAAGGAAGTGACAGCAGAATGAGCAAACAGGATGCAGGGAGCAGGGCGGCCCTGCAGACAGGAAGTCCATGCAGCAGTAATGAGAGAGACACGGGCTCAGCGTTATGAGAGCAGCAGGGCTGTAATTCTGCGAGACGTTCAAACGTCTTTGTTGGATAATTATCACTGGTGTGGCTGGGACAATGCATGGACCACTAAACTCATTTCTATTTACTTTTAGATTTGTTGTTTTAAGTGACCACACTTTGTAATCTTGACGTCTTTATCAGCTCTTGCTTGTATCTTAATGTTCAGCACAACGTGGATGTGAGGTCGGCATCACTTTCTTACCAGAACGCAAATTAGATCTTTTGAATCATCATCAGCTTTATTTATAAAGCGCTTTAACAGCAGCCACAGCTGAAACAAAGTGCTGAACATCAGCTACAAACGAGATAAAAGAAGGCATAAAAACAGAGCTACAAAACTAACACGCAGTGAACTAAAAACTCAATTTAAAATACAATAAAATGACAAATTAAACGGGTAAAAATCAATAAAAAATGAAGTAAAATCAAGTCTCAGTTGGATTGAAGGCCAATGAGTAGAGATGTGTTTTCAAACGGGTTTTAAAAATGGACAGTGAGGGAGCCTGTCGAATGTGTAAAGGCAGAGCATTCCATAACTTAGGGCCACTAACAGAGAAGGCCCTGTCTCCTCGAAGCTTCCTCTTACTCTTTGGAATGACCAGGAGCAGCTGGTCAGCAGACCTGAGTGACCGGGATGGAGTGTAATGGTGAGAAGCTCTGCCAAATAAGGGGGGGCAAGGCTGTTTAAAACCTTAAAAACAAACAAGATAATTTTAAAATGAACTCTAAAATACACGGGCAGCCAGTGGAGAGAAGCCAGGACAGGTGTGATGTGCTCTCTTTTGCGTGTTCCAGTTAAAAGACGTGCAGCAGCATTTTGCACCAGCTGCAGACGTGCAAGTGAGGACTGGCTGACTGAAGATCAAAGTTATGAACCGTTAGCATCTTACCTGTTGTGGACGGCTCTTGAAAAATAATAATAATAATGTATTTTCCTGTCATCTGCGTATGTTTCCCATACACAGACGAAATTCGTCTCTGCATTTAACCCAACCACCTACCAGGTGGTGCAGTGAGCAGCCCGAAAGCGCCCGGGGAGCTGGAGAAATAGGTGTGCACTCATAGACACCCCAAGGTGGGTAGTGGCCGGGGCGCGAACCCGCGTCCTTCGGGTCCCAAGTCAAAAGCCCTGCCACTACACCATCTTGGCTCCTCGAAATGACATGAACTGGTTTAATTCTGAACATATTGACCTGTATTACTAGTTGATGTTTTTGTATTACTAGTTGATGTTTTTGTATTACTAGTTGATGTTTTTCTTAGTTAGTTCTCGATGTTATTACTGTTTTTCTCTTTCATTTGTTGTTGGATGTAACTGGGACCTCGTGTACATAATCTCGTTTTCATCTCATGTACCACATGCGGTGCAAATGACAATAAAGACTCTCTGACTCTGACTCTCTGACTCTGACTCTGACTCTCTGACTCTGACTCTGATATTGACAAACTAATGGCTAGCTTTGAGTGTCTGGGTTGTAGTTTTTTTTTTCTCCCTCAATATTTTTCGTCTTTCTTTATATGAAGTGACGTGTTTCATATGCATGCATACAAACACAAGCAGTGATGAAATTGGTCCACTGTATTCAACCCACCACACGTGAGATGGAAGGCATATACAGAAGACAGTTTTGCAAAATGGTCGTACTTGGTCGTCTTTGAGCTTCCTTCAGCTGTTCATAAGTCACAGCTGAAGCCGTCCCATCCCGTTCAGATGTGATCTTGGAGCAGACTCAAAAGAGGTATCTTGTTTTTAAACTACAGAGTTGCTGTGCACCATCATCAGTGTTCTCTCTGTGATCAGTCTTTGTTGTTTAATCCCACGAGCGGGCGCAACTAATGCTGTTCATCACATTACTGAGCCGCAGCTCCTCTGTTTTTTTTTTCTTTCTTTTTTTTTTTTTTTCTTTACACGTCGGTCAGCTACCGTTACTGCCTTGCTTGGAGGCACAGAGGCTCATCAGAGGAAGCCTGTCTATGACCCCCCTCACCGCCTCGGTGTGTCTTCTGAATGGAGCGAGGCAGCCAGAACACATCTCGGTCTCGGACTGAGGTGTCTTGTGAACTTGAACCTTTCTGGTTCTAAAACAACTGTCCTCCCACTGCACCACCGTTTCCCCAATATTCATATTCAGTCTTTTTTTGTTGTTACCAAGTTTCTTTGCGTTCCTGAGTCATTTCTCCTCCAGTTCTGGCTTGTTGTTTCCTTCAATGAAGGCTGGAGTCATCTGTACTCCAGTGGTGGGATGTAACTAAGTACAAATACTTTGTTACTGTACTTAAGTACATTTTTATGCATCTGTACTTTACTTAAGTAGAATTAAATGTGGGTACTTTTACTCCACTACATTTTACATGAAGTATCTGTACTTTCTACTACACTACATTTCTATAATGTGTTGAGTTACAAGTTACATTCACGTTGCAGTTTTTTGATTTGTCGTTAGTTTGAAAGTAACTGATGTCAAGAGGGGAGTTGGTCCATTGAATCACTGCAAAGTGGACAGGTAACATTAGACCCACCTTCTGGAAGAGCTGGACCAGTGAAGTATATTCTAGTATAAATGTTATTGAGCTGGGAGCACCCACAGCACCACTAACACACACAAAATGGATTCCACTGCAGAGAGTCAGCTTGAAAATACACAACACCCATGGCCTTTTTGAAATATTATTGAAATATTATTGAAATACTATTGAAAGACTATTTAAATATTATTGAAATACTATTGAAATACTATTGAAAGACTATTGAAATATTATTGAAATACTATTGAAAGACTATTGAAATATTATTGAAATATTATTGAAAGACTGTTCAGTACATCAGGACAGATTTTCTCTCCAAAATGAGCCAGACTGGACTCAAAAAACTTTGAAAACCAACTTCTTCTGAACTTGGAACAATAAATTCTTGCTGTCAGTTCATGGGATGTTAGGAGACAAGAGATGTCTCCAAATGGCTCGACACTCTGGTCCAAGTTTTGAAAATGTTGTCAGGAAGTTAAAATATTGTTCACTATTGACCCATTACAAGGTTTAGACTGTATTTTAACTAGAGTTGAAGACAAACTGCAGTTGAAATGATCAGAGCCTGTTCCTTTGTTAGGTCTGACACTTTTTTCTGTCAAGACAACTTTTACTTAAAAGTTTTTACTGCAGTTAAAATGACACATTGGTTTTGTTTTGGGTTAAATCAAAACCTTCAAAGGTATACCGGTAATTAGGGATGCACCGATAAATCGGCCTGCCGATCGATGGGCTCCGATTTCCTTAATTTGGGGAGATCGGTGATCGGCCGATCTTTAAATGAGAAGCCGATTTTATCTACCGATTTTATCGGCCTCAGTAAAGGTTGGAAAATCCTGAAAATTTAGGGTGCATTTTGACCTTTTAACACCTGAAAATCAGAATCGGCCAAAATCGGAATCGGCAGGTCAGACTTTCTAAAAATCGGTAATCGGTGATCGGCCAGAAAATTGAAATCGGTGCACCCCTACCGGTAATCATTCCTCTTTCTTATTTTGGTTAATGACATTTAACTCTGCATGTCATCCCTGAAATTCTGACGCACAGAATCACAAGTCCAAGTGTGAACTGTGTCACAGAGTAAACACAATAAAAACATGTGTTATCTGCAGCATTGTTCATTAAAATGACTCAACACTATTAATGTAGTACAGAAAACATTACAGTATGCACACTTGTTATTGTAGACCGTTGCATTAGTTTATACGTTCAGCAAGTATTTTGTACTTTTACTTAAGTACAGTGTTTGAGTACTTTCTCCACCACTGCTCTACTCACCTGTTTCTCATTTGCTAATCAGCCCTGCTGACATCACACTCTTTCCCCTCTCTTCTCCCTCTAGTTATCAGATTCTGCTGTTTGCTTTATGTTCGTATGAACCATTTTAAACTGGAACAGTCAAGACGGCGGCAGACCATGCGGGTCGAGGACCTGGACCAGGAGTGTTCAATCCTGGTCCTTGAGGACCACTATCCTGCATGTTTTACTGGCTTCCTGTTCAGTTGTTGAATTACCTTGTCATGTTCTGTTAATCAACCATTGATTAACCTAAGGTGTGTTGGAGCAGAGAAACACTTAAAACATGCAGGACAGTTGCCCTCAAGACCAGGATTGGACACCCCTGGTCCAGGGCCTGTTCAGACTAGCTGTGAATCTGGTCAGATTAAAACTCTTGTTTCTCCAAACTGAGGAAATTCAGACATTTTTACAACAAAAAGCTCTACATAACCATAAAACCCTGTGACATCTAGAAGAAACCATTGAATCACCGGAGAGGATCCAAATCATTAGTGGTTCTGACGGTGTGCCAGTAGTTCAGGGCGTGTGCAGCAGAGCAGGGGTTTGGTTGTGAATGCTAACAATCTGACACTCCCAACAGGATCCAACATGGCAAACAAAGGTCCTTCCTACGGTCTGAGCCGTGAGGTTCAGAGCAAGATCGATAAGAAGTATGACCCGGAGTTGGAGGAGCGACTGGTGGCGTGGATCATAGCTCAGTGTGGCCCAGGAGTGGGCCAGCCTCAGCCGGACAAGATTGGCTTCCAGCAATGGCTCAAGGATGGATGTGTGAGTGTTGGCCCTGTGTGTGTGTGTAATTATCTGTACTTGTTGTTCTTGTTAATGAGAGGGACCTGCTGCTTCTGGGTGTCTGCAGGTGCTCTGTGAGCTCATCAACAGCCTGCATGGAGCCAACAAGCCCATCAAGACCATCAAAACCTCCACAATGGCCTTCAAACAAATGGAGCTGATCTCCATGTTCCTCAAAGCTGCTGAAAGTTATGGCGTCATCAAAACGGACATGTTCCAGACCGTAGACCTGTTTGAGAGTAAGACCGCATACACGTTTAATCCCAACCACAGGTGGTCCCCGACTTACGAGCGAGTTCCGTTCCTACGAGTCGCTCGTAACACGAAAATTCGTATGTCGGAACACGAAACGCGTGTCGCTCGTAAATCCGGCTTTTCGGTCGTAAGTCGGAAAACTTATGCTAGCGCTACTACGAACACCCGTTTTTCAACACAAACATACATACTAGTTCATAAACATGCACAGAAACTTGTTTACAAACGGTTGGCTAACACACTTCCATCTAAAAACACATACTGCTGTATTTTCTGTATGTTCTGTACAACTTTACTGTTCGTTAGTGAGTGAGCTCGAATCTCGTATGTCGATGCGCTCGTAAGTCGGGGACCACCTGTAATGTCAGTTTATCACATTACTGCTGGTTTTGTATTTCTTTCTTCACATGTCGGCCATTTTGTGACTGTGGTCCTGTAAAGTGTTACAAGCCCAGTTTTGTTTCCTCCGTGTGTATTTGTTCATGTGAGACTGATTCCTGTCTACAGGCAAAGACCTGGCTGCCGTCCAGAGGACTCTGCTGTCCCTGGGTAGTCTGGCTGTCACAAAGAATGATGGGCATTACAAAGGAGATCCCAACTGGTTCCCAAAGTAAGTTTGTGCATGTTTCTCCTCTTCGCATGTGAACCAATGTGTCTGTGAAAAGCTGAAAAGCACACAAGGTGTGAGGGATGAGTTGTTGAAGGGTGTGTGTGTGTGTGTGTGTGTGCAGAAAGTCTCAGGAGAACCGGAGGGAGTTCTCAGAAGATCAGCTGAACGAAGGCAGGAACGTCATCGGTCTGCAGATGGGCACGAATAGAGGAGCGTCCCAGGCCGGCATGACGGGTTACGGCCGGCCGAGGCAGATCATCAACAACAACCCCTGATCCGGACTCGACCGGCATCAAAGCGCCTTCTGGTGCCGTCAGGCCGGAGGGAGGAACTCTGTCTCTCACCTCGTCTGCGAGGGAGAAAAGTGACCTGAATGACTGTTAACTGGATCAAACTGGGGACCAAAAAGTTCACGTGGAAAAGACTGATCATGTCACACACACACACAACCCCTTAACGTTTGTATCTCACGGAGCTGCGACTGCGTGGAGACACAAATGGTGCATGTTTTAAATTAAATTTGACCCAATTGTTCGCACAAAACTGCAAATAAATGGAGACGTTCCTGCAAGTGATGGGCTCAGTTTTGTCTTCATTTAATCTCGTTGCAATCTGATCACTGTTTTTCATCAGTTTTAAGAAAACACAAACTCAAACCCTTCAAAGGTTGTCGCATAGTTTACACTTTTTAACCCACAAAAACTGCTTCCAGACTCCCACGACAACTTTATAATATTTTGAGAGGAGAATTTGTCACAGCATGTTTTTTTTCTTCCTTCTTTGAATATGTTAAATTCCTGCAGCATGAGGGAGACATTACCAATAATAATAATAAAAAGGCAAAAATAAAACCAGGAACTTTTTTTGGAAACTGGAACAGAGTTGCAGCTCAGTGAGAGACGAGCTTTAAAAACATTAAACTTGACTAAACTTTCTGTTTTTTGTGGCTCCTCTTTTAAACTGTATTTCTAATTTCAGTTTAGAATATTTGTCTAATACCGGTACCTTTTTAAAATAAATTGTTCTATAAAGAAATAACACTTGTTTCATCATTTTGGTAAACTTGCAACAATCGTCACATTAAAATTCAAGTTTACTTAGCTGGCGGTGTGTTCAGGGACATGCCAAACTGAGTTTAGCTGATATAACTAAACAATCCATTTGACACCTTGTGGCAGTTTTTGTCTGCAGGGCTACCAGTTTCCAGATGTCGGACTGTCCTCAAATGCACCACAGTGTACAGGTAGTTCTCAAAATGCTTCCAGCCACAACAACATCCATAACTCAACCTTAAAGAAAGTGACGTTTTCTGGGAGAATGACTTAAAACAAGCAGCGTCTGGTAATTCACTGCAGCAAACCTGAACTGGTTTAAGGACGTGAAGCTTTTAGTCATTCGGTAAAAGAACTGAAGTTTATTAGTTTCACTTAAGGGTATTCAGGAGATTTTGGGTGTCAAACTTCTTTGCAAAAAGGGCTAAAATTAAAATCTAATTTCAAACCAGTTTCAGTCAAAATGTTGGTCATGTCCGACATTTTGTCTTGGTTGCAGGCTCAAGAGTTTTGGTCTCATTTGATCTTTGTTATCACATCAGAATCAAAGATTAGGGGACAATTCAAACTACCTTTCTTGCCTTCAGAGTTGTCCAGTGGTTTGAGAAGTATGCACAGTTTTGAAGTAAAATTTGCTTCTAAAATATAATTTTGGGGTCCATATAAAACAAGAGCCATATTTGGCCCCTGGGCCTTGAGTTTGACACGACATGTTTCACTGATCATCACAATATAATGGTATAGTTTGATCAAAAGGATTGAGGGTTGATAAATAAAATATTGAAAGGCTGTTCGTACGATGAACATCCCGTTCAGACGATGCAGATGAGTCTTTCAGATGTGGTCCTTTCAAAACTGAGCTGTATCTCAACCAGAGATCAGCAAATATGAAACCTGACAGAGGAGGAAAACAACTCCTCCACAGGCCAGAGGAGAGAAGAGGCTGTTCTGAAAGATTTAGTGTGATTGGGCGGAACGAGGGGAACCGGTTGGGTTCAGAGGAGGGAGATTGCTTCTCCTGCCAAGGTTTTGTTTATACTGTTTTCACTTTCAGCGCCGTTGAAGTAAAGTTCAGCATGAACCGGCTCAGGGATAAAGATAAGAAGCACAGGAGAAGCAAGCATGGCTGCTCGAGGAAATTAAAAGTAAAAAAAAAAAAAAAACTTCTGCAGGAAAAACGTCCACATGAAGGAGGCCGAGGCCAGAAAGGGATGGGTTAAAAAAAAAAAAAGTATTTCTTAGAAGAATTTTAGAAAACACTTCCCTTTTTCCCAGATCTGCAAAATGTAACATCTAAATCAGTTTAGTTTTCTGCGCC
>JBBPBX010028033.1:18345-29715 GCA_038048925.1 Garcialebias charrua
TAAAGCAATTAAGACACTGATTTTTTGTTGACAGAGTTCACTTTGCTCTCAGCATTAAACGTGACGCTTGAACATGGTTTGGTTTCATGTTGCTCCACTTCATTCACCCAGAGAGATGTTTGAAGGAGCACACACCTTTTATTAATTAAAGCTGCACAGGTGCAGTAAATTAAAAGTCACATGATGCATCTGAGCATCCAATACAAAACAAGCCTATAAAGAAAAACAAATTCAAACAAAATGAGAGCAATACAAAAACATTCATAATGTCAACACCCCCACTTGCTCACATTTTGGGTAACTCCCTCAGGCTCTTAATGTTTCAAACCTAAATAAATTCTTCATAGACCAAACATAAACATTTCATACTTTTTCAAATTCATCTTGGTTGCTGGTTTGGTTAGTACATCTGCAACCATATCATTAGTTGGACAGTACTCCAGAAAAACTTTTCCTTCATTTACAGCTGATCTGATGAAATGCTATTTAATATCAACATGTTTACACCTTTGCCTGTGTACAGGATTTTTGGCTAAGGCTATAGTACCCTGATTGTCCTCATAGATCTTAGCTAAATAATCCAGACCATCCATGTTGAATAACAGTTGTCTTAAGTATAAGCATTCTTGTACAGTAGCAGCTAGTGCCATGTACTCCGCCTCACACGTAGATAGCGCTACAGTGGACTGTCTTTTGGTTTTCCATGAGACTAATGGCCCCTCCTTATTTAGACTCATGCAGTAACCTGTAGTACCCCGTCGATCTGATACATCAGCTGCCCAATCGGCATCACTGTAAATCAGGTTCTCAATGGTACCCTTTTTAAAACACGGTTCTTTATCTTGTGTGGCTTTTAGAAACCTGAAAACATGTTTTACAGTACTCCACTGTTCTGTTGTAGGATTTGAAAAGTATTGAGTCAGTTTACTAACTACAAAGCTTAAATCTGGCCTTGTACAAGTTGACAAATAGATTAGGCTTCCTACTGCCTCCCTGTATTTTCTGACATCACTCATTACTTCAGCATCATCAGTAAGTTAGTTAAGTTTATGCTCACATGGTGTAGTTCTTGGTTTACAGTTTTGCATGTCAAACCTTTCTTGTATTTTTCCCACATACTTTGACTGTGACATTGTAATACTGTCAGCATCTTGCTTAAAGCCAATACCAAGAAAATGTGTCAATTTTCCTAAATCCTTCATCCTAAATTTTGATGCAAGTTTCTCTTTCACATTTTGAAGGGTATTCATATCACTGCCAGCAATAATCAAATCGTATATCCATATGATAATAAACACCTTTCCAGTATCAGTCATCTTTGTGTAAACACAAACTTGATCTCACATAGATAGTCATGCAACATTTTGTTCCAGTTTCTGCCAGACTGTTTACGTCCATTGAGGGATTTTTGCAGTTTATACTCAAGTCTTTCATTTTTCTGAGGTTCTTCCTCATAACCCTCTGGTTGATCAATATAGAGTTCACATTCAATTGGAGCATGTAAATATGCTGTCTTCACATCCATCTGGTGAACAATCATGTTCTCTTGTGCTGCTTTTTGCATTAATACTCTTATGCTTGTCATACTAGCAGTTGGTGAAAAAGTTTCATCATAGTTTACACCTTTCTTTTGGCTGTACCCTTTGGCAACATATCTAGCCTTGTATCTATCTGATCCATCACTGTTCTTTTTGATTGCATACACCCATCTTCCCCCCACTACAGCTTTGCCCTGTGGTAGGTTGGTCAGGGTGAAAGTAACATTCTCTTTTAATGATTGCATTTCCTCATCCATTGCTGTAACCCACTCTTTTGCATTCACTGATGTTACAGCTTCTTTGTAGGTTTGGGGCACACCACTAATCAGCCTGTAACAATAATCAATGCTGGCTATATCCTCATCATCATCAATCCCACAAACATACCGTATTTTCCGATGTATAGGTCGCACCTTTTTATGGTTTTTTCAAGGCCTGCGACCTATACACCGGTGCGACCTATTTATAGATTTTTTTCATATTTTTAGACCAATTTTTGGCTGAGTTATGGCCCTTTTTCCCTGTTGCATAAAATGGTGCAGTACCAGTTTCGGCCACCAGGGGGCAGTGCAAGTGCAGTACCAGTTTCGGCCGCTATGATCGCTAAAGAGAGGTGCTGCATCCAGATGCTGCATCTTTCAGCTCACAGTCAGCTCCACCTCCAGATGCTGCAGCTCAGAGCCATATGCTGCAGCTATCCTGCACTGGTTTCCACAGCAACTGCAACTCTGAGCAGATCACCTTCAGCTGCAACTGATTTGTCATTTATTAACAAAAATTAAAGTGAGACACAGTCTTACAAAAAAGGCAGCCAACAAACATTTTTTTAGGAGTCTGTAGTTTAATTTTAATGATGTTGGTGGTATTTACATTTTGAAATAAGCTGATTTGTAATAATTTATTAACAAATATCAAAGTGAGACACAGTTTTACAAAAAAGGCAGCCAACAAACATTTTTTTAGGAGTCTGTACCGGTAGTTTACCGGTAATTTTAATGATGTTGGTGGTATTTACATTTTGAAATAAGCTGATTTGTAATAATTTATTGACAAAAATTAAAGTGAGACACAGTCTTACAAAAATGGCAGCTAACAAACATTTTTTTAGGAGTCTGTAGTTTAATTTTAATGATGTTGGTGGTATTTACATTTTGAAATAAGCTGATTTGTAATAATTTATTGACAAAAATTAAAGTGAGACACAGTCTTACAAAAATGGCAGCTAACAAACATTTTTTTAGGAGTCTGTAGTTTAATTTTAATGATGTTGGTGGTATTTACATTTTGAAATAAGCTGATTTGTAATAATTTATTGACAAAAATTAAAGTGAGACACAGTCTTACAAAAATGGCAGCTAACAAATGTACCGTAGGTGCGACCTAGGTGCGACCTATACACCGGTGCGACCTATACACCAGTGCGACCTATTTGTGGATTTTTCCAGTTTATTGATAAATATTGGACACTGCGACCTATACACAGGTGCGACCTATACACCAGAAAATACGGTAGTCATTTAGGTAACCTGGTTTCTTTTTCTCTCTGACAAGGTATCATCTCTCAGGTTCCTCATGTTCTATTGTGTGACTGGTACTCGCCACTGGGTCATCTGTGCCTGCTTCATGATCAGGAACATCTTCAGATTTAACATCTGGAATTTTACTTGCTCTAGGTGTAACTCTAATCAGATCATCATCATCCAAAGTTAGATCTGTCTCACTTTTCCCTTTTGATACAAATTCCACAAGCCTGTGTTTCTGTATTTTTCTGCTGTTTGGATAATAGACCATATAGGCTGGACTATTCTTGTCATATCCTATGAAAATGCCTTTTTCACATCTTGAATCCAGCTTTCCTTTCACCTGTTTGTAAGTATAACAAACGCATCCAAACTTTTGCATCCTAGAAATGTTAGGCTGTCTGCCTGTCAACATGAAGTAGGGCGTTTCCTTTGTGCGGTTATTAAAGCATCCAGTTTCGTTCTGCTGTACCATTTTGATGTGGAGAATATGGTGCTGATGTCTCGTGTCTGATACCATTTCTGCTCAATAATGCCTGGTACTCTCCCTGTAAATTCAGTGCCATTGTCTGACCTCATACATTTAATCTTTCCATGTGGAGCCATGTCAGCAATAAACTTTTCAGTAGCTTGTACTGTGTAGCTCTAGCCTGGCCCTCGCCTTCCTGCACAGCTCCACTCAATTCTCATTTCCCTTCACTGCACAGTCTGGGATTTCTCCCATAGACAACAATTTCTCCGGCCGATTTTTGACCGGACCAATCAGAGAACAGAGGGGGCAGAGTTTTTGGCCCCTAACCCACGCCCCAACCTGTCCCAGCGCGCAGCCAGCGAGCAGCCGCATGTTCTCATTCAAAGCGATGCAAAGCAATGCAGGACTGTTTTATATGTGACACAAATGTATTAATTTCCCCTTCTTAATCCCTCATCTGGAGTTTTCTTTTGTTTTTTTGGCCAAAAGTCAAGTGATCGCTCGCTCCCTCCTCCTCCTCTCCCTCTGCTGATGAGGAAACGTCTCAGGTTGTCACGAGAATTAAACTCGGGTTTTACGTTGCTGCCCGAGTCCCAGCAGATTTCCTGGTCTTCTGGTGGGTTGGACCAGCGATCCATGGTTTTATTTTATTTTATTATAACGTTTTATTAACATTATAAACACAGAATATGCAAAGGCAGCGAGAGAAAATTCAACAGGAGGCGGAGCTGAAGTCAAGTTCAGAAGACCACGGGGGAGCGCGCAGCCAACGAGCATTCGCATGTTCTCATTCAAAGCGATGCAGGACTGTTTTATATGTGACACAAATGTATTAATTTCCCCTTCTTAATCCCTTATCTGGAGTTTTCTTTTCTTTTTTTTTTGCCAAAAGTAAGTGATCATCGCTCCCTCCTCCTCCTCCTCCTCTCCGCTGAGTGAAATGAACAAGGAAATGACTGAGGTTGTCACGAGAAATAAACTCGGGTTTTACGTTGCTGCCCGAGTCCCATCAGATTTCTGTTTATTGGAGACCAGCTTTTTATCAGTGGTGGGAAGTGTGCGTACCTTATGTCCCTCCACGTGCTTTGAGGTCAGAGGATCAGGTACTCTTAATAGTTCCAGAAACTCGCCTTAAGCGCAGGGGTGACAGGGCGTTCTCTGTAGCAGGCCCAAGACTCTGGAACGAGTTACCGCTGCTCATCAAACAGGCCCCCTCCCTCTCGGTTTTCAAATCCCGGTTAAAAACTCACTACTACTCCATTGCTTTCAATGCCAGCTGATTTGTATTGGATCGTTTGATTTATGATCTGCAATGTTTTTATGTTTTTCGTGTTGTACTTCATTGTCTGTGTTGCCTGTTGCGTGTTTGTTTGTCCAGCACTTTGGTGTGGACTTGTTCCTGTTTAAAGTGCTTTATAAATAAAATTGTATGGTATGGTATGGTCTTCTGGTGTGTTGGACCAGCGATCCATGGTTTTATTTTATTAGAACGTTTTATTAACATATAAACACATAATATGCAACTGCAGCGAGAGAAAATTCAGCAGGAGGCGGAGCTGAAGTCAAGTTCAGCAGACCACAGGGGAGCAGCCATCAGCAGAGGCCACACCTCCAGCAAGAATTGTTTCACAATGGAGAAAGTCCAGACCCTAGTCCGAAGCGAAGTGAAGGACAAGGGTCTGGTTTTAACCAGGCTAGTGTTGCTCTTGTTTTTCAAAAAATATACAAAAACTGCACTAGAATAGTCATCTGTAAAATATATTGCATATTTGTGACCACCTTTAGACATTGGATCAATAGGTCCTGCTAAATCTGTGTGAACCATTGCTAATGGTGCTGTAGCTCTTGTGTCTGGCTCCCTGTTTCTAGTTTGAACAAATTTTCCCTTTGTACAGACTTCACAATATGGCATAGGTTCACCTTTATCTTTAATTTCCATGCCATGAACCACATTCTCTAGTTTCAACACATCTTTATAATTGCAATGTCCAAGAATCTCATGCCAACTTTGTAAGTCATAACATTTTTTACACTGATCACCACATTCATTGTCCATCGTTTGTAAGTAATAGAGTTGGTTACATACGTGAATGGGGAATTTTGTACCGTCTTTGAGAAGAACGTTCTTTCCCTCCTTGAAGATCACAGTTGCTCCACTGGAGGTCGCAGCTTTTACTGAGAAGATGTCTTGTGGGTATGAAGGGATGTACAGTGCATTCCTCAGCACTGTTTTAAGACTTTGTCCTCTGCTGTTGATCATATACAGTTCTGCATCTCCTCGTTAATAAGCAACCCCACGGCACCTTGATCCATCCGCCAATTCCAAGCAGTGTGTCTCAGCCTGGAAACTCTCATCAAACCTTCTGAACTTCCTGAAGTCGGTGATGATGTGTGACGTTGCACCTGCATCCACCATCAGACCTCTCCTCTTGATGTCATCCATTCGCGTGTCTGCGTCGCTCACCCGGAAAGCATATTCTCTGTTGCCATCCGTCTCTTCGGCCACTTTGCGTGCGTTGTCCCGGTGCTTTCTCCGCCTGCAGGTTTCATTGCTGTGAGTGTTGTTCCTACAGTGACTGCACCACTGCTTCCGCTGGCAGGTTCTGCTTATGTGGCCTTTCATCCCACATTTAAAACACACGATCTCAGAACTTCCAGCCTCAGGATCATTTGTGCTTCTAGGTGAGAATTTTCTGCCAGAATGCACTTTAGCTTTCATCACATTGTCCTCAGATACACTCGCACGCATATTTTCAATGTCTTCAAAACTTCTGAGTTTTGTCTTAAACTCTGCGAAGGTCATTTTATCACCATCTTCACTTTGAGTGATATAAATAGCAAATGGTTTAAATGTCTCTGGAAGACCCTTCAGGGCCATGGCTATCAGAAGTCCATCACTCAAATCCTCACCTGCACTTCTTAAAGCGGTGATTGCAGTCTCAGCTCTGATGATGTACTCCGTTACCGACTCACTGGGTGATTTCTGCAGTGAAGTCAGCTCAGTATACAGGTTGATCACTCTGGGTTTCCCTTTTCCGGCGTAATGTTCACGCAGGATTCCAAGCGCCGCACGCCCATCATCTGCTGCGTCATGCATGATAAGTGACAAACTCTTGTCATCCAAAAACTGAATGAGCTCTGCATACGCTTCAGCATTTTTCTTTGCATCATCTTCTTCTTCTCCATCAGTAGGTCCTGTCAAGATTGTATCTTTAAGCCCTTGTAATCGAAGATGTCCTAGAAACTTTGTTTCCCATAATTTGTAGTTTTTCTCATCTCCATCAAAAAGAAGTCTTGACCATCGGCTGGCTGCCATTTCCTTTTCTCTTCTGTTCATTTTTCCAAACTGTTCAAACACTCTGGGCCCATAACCTGTTGACAGAGTTCACTTTTGGCTCAGCATTAAACGTGACGCTTGAACATGGTTTGGTTTCATGTTGCTCCACTTCATTCACCCAGAGAGATGTTTGAAGGAGCACACACCTTTTATTAATTAAAGCTGCACAGGTGCAGTAAATTAAAAAGTCACATGATGCATCTGAGCATCCAATAAAAAACAAGCCTATAACGAAAAACAAATCTAAACAAAATGAGAGCATCACAAAAACATTCAGAATGTCAACACATATACATATATATTATCAGAGGTGGGTAGGAACGAGTTACATTTACTCAGTTACATTTACTTAAGTAGCTTTTTGAGAAAATTGTACTTGTGAGAGTAGTTTAAATGTGAAAGACTTATACTTCTACTTGAGTAAATTTTAGGGGAGAAAACCGCAACTTTTACTCAGTTACTATGGGCTTTCTGCCGATCGCTACAGTTACTTTTGTTTCAAGTATGTAAAAACATTCGCAGCAAAATTATTGCGTAACTTATTGTCACCTGACATGTAACCAATCAAGTGAAGCCAACCAGTCACGTGACCACAACAAACTCTCCGCGCGGGCCATGTTGAGTGACGTCGGAGATTCTGGTAAACAGTTAGTGCTGTTTATAGGATGTCAAAATGTAAGAAAATGAGTTCCAACATTTACTGGTAGAAACAAAGTTTTGCAGAAAGTCAAGTTTATTATTATTTAGCAGAATTATTTGGGCTACAGTTGCCTTTGTGTTTTTTTTTATTTACAACAATGTAAAAGATAAGTGGTTTATTTCTAAATCCTTTTGGCTGGTATTGCCTTTGTGTTTTTATTTATAACAATGTATGTTCAGTCTCATTAAAAGTTATGTTTCCTTGTAAATCCATTTGCATGTTATAATTTAATGACACGAGATGGTACTCCGCAGTTACTCACTACTTGAGTAGGTTATAATCAAAGTACTTTATTACTTTTACTCAAGTAAATTTTTGGATGCCTACTCACTACTTTTACTTGAGTAATATTTGGTTTAAGTAACAATACTTCTACTTGAGTAAAAATTTTGAATACTCTACCCACCTCTATATATTATATCTATACTCAGAGTCAGAGTCAGAGTCAGAGAGAATTTATTGTCATTTGCACCGCATGTAGTACATGTGTTGAAAACGAGATTATGTACACGGGGTCCCAGTTACATCCAACAACAAATGCAAGAGAAAAACAATAATAACATCTAGGATTAACTAAGAGAGACATCAGCTAGTAATACACTAAGCCCTAATGTAGTAGAAAAACATCATTATAAACAGCAGCACGAACATGAGCAGATGGTCACAGATGAACGCAGATAGTCACAGATGAACGCAGCAACAAGAAACAGATCAGTATCAACATGATGTGACATTTTGCAGTGTTTATTCTTATTATTTATTTATTCATGAGTCTGACAGCCTCAGGGTAGAAGCTGTTCCTCAGTCTAGTGGTTCTACATTTGATGCTCCTCAACCTCCGTCCCGAGGGGAGTGGTGCAAAGAGTGAGTGTGCTGGGTGAGTGAGGTCTTTCATGATGCAGGTGGCTCTTTTTCTGCATCTGGAGGTGTAAATGTCTGTGATGGTGGGGAGACTGACTCCCACAGACTTCTGTGCAGCCTTCACCACTCTCTGTAGAGCTTTCCTCTCTGCAACTGTGCAGCCTCCATGCCACACGTTGATGCTGGAGCACAGGACGCTCTCCACTGCACACCTGTAGAACGAGGTGAGGACTGAGCTTCTCAGACCGGCTCGTCTCAGCCGTCTGAGGAAGTAGAGTCTCTGATGACCTTTCTTGATCAGGCTGGTGGTGTTATTGCTCCAGCTGAGGTTATCATTCAAGTGTACACCCAGGTACTTGTAACTGGAGACCACCTCCACCGCAGATCCACCTATATACAGTGGGGTGTGGGTGTGTTTGTTCCTTCTGAAGTCCACAATCATCTCCTTCGTCTTCTTCACATTCATGTGAAGGTTGTTCTCTTTGCACCAGCTCTCCAGATGTTCCACCTCCTGTCTGTAGCTGGATTCATCATTATCTGTGATGCATCCCACCACAGCTGTATCATCTGCAAACTTAACAATATGACAGCCTGGAAGTGTGGCTGTACAATCATATGTGAGCAGAGTGAACAGAAGAGGGCTCAGCACACATCCTTGAGGAGAGCCAGTGCTGAGGGTGATGGTGGAAGAGGAGAAGTTGTGGATCTTCACGGACTGTGGTCTGTTTGTTAAGAAGTCTAAGACCCAGTTACAAATAGAGGGGCTTAGTCCAAGTGTGGATAGTTTGTCTATCAGAGTTTGGGGGATCATGGTGTTGAAGGCAGATGTGAAGTCCACAAAGAGCAGACGCACGTATGAGTCCTTCTGATCCAGGTGGGTGAGAGCAGTGTGGACCACAGAGGAGATGGCGTCCTCTGTTGATCGGTTCTCACGGTATGCATATTGATGAGGGTCCTCGCTGATGTTGACGGCTGTCTTGATGTGGGACATGACCAGTTTCTCAAAACATTTAGCGACTATCGGGGTGAGAGCCACCGGTCTATAGTCATTCAGACCAGTCACTGTGGAGCTTTTTGGGACTGGGATGATGGTGGCAGTCTTCAGGCAGGTGGGAACTGACTCCAGTGAAAGTGAGGTGGTGAAGATGTCAGCCAGCACCTCACAGAGCTGGTCCGCACATTCCTTCAGAACTTTCCCTGGGATGTTGTCTGGACCCGTAGCTTTATGAGGGTTGATCCTTCTGAGACTACCTCTCACTTCTGCTGCGGTCACTTTGAGGTGCTCCTCGTCTGGTGATGAGTTGAGTCTGGTGCTAGTTGGTCTGTTTGGATCATCAAAACGTGCATAAAACTTATTGAGGGCATCAGGCAGGGATGGGTCCCTGGGGCATTGTTTGCTTTTGCCCTTGTAGTCTGTTAAGCATTTGATGCCCTGCCACATGCTCCGTGGATCATGTGAGGTGAACTGTCCCTCGATCCTCTGTGCATACGCGGCTTTGGCCTTCTTTATGCCATCATCCAGTTCTCTCCTGCACTTTCTCAACTCCTCAGTATCTTTAGACTTGAATGCAGTGTCCCTGGCTGCCAGCAGGGTGCGGACATCCTTATTTAGCCAGGGTTTTCGATTGGGGTAAAATTTAACACACTTTCTTATGGATACATTTTCAGCACATGTACTGATGTAACCCAGGACTGAGGAAGCATAAAGTTCCAGGTCAACTGAACTTCCATTCGTAGCTGCCTCTTTGAAGACAGACCAGTTTGTGTTTTCAAAGCAGTCTCTTAGCATGGGGGAACTATCTTGGCGCCACGATGTGATCACTCTTTGTTCCGGCTTGTGACGTCTGAGTGGGGGGAGCTGTCTAGGGACCAATAGCAGGGAGCGATGGTCGGAAGCCCCGAGCGGTGGGCGTGGCTTCGCCGTGTACGCCCCCTTCACATTCGTGTAGACCTGGTCTAGTGTCTTATTTCCTCGTGTTGCTGTGAAAACGTGCTGATTGAAGGTTGGAAGAATGACACGTAAATCTACGTGATTGAAGTCCCCGGAAACAATGAAAAACCCCTCAGGATATTTACACTGCAGCGAGGTGAGTAAGTCATGAATTTCTCCCTGGGCGTCGTTGGCATTAGCATCGGGTGCTATGTAAACATTGCTTATTATTATCGCTGAATAGTCGCGGGGAAGATAATGTGGCCGACATCTTATTGTTAAAAGCTCCACAGCAGCTGAGCAGATCCTGCTGATAACGGCACAGTTCGTGCACCAGTCTTTGTTAACGTAAATGCAGACGCCTCCGCCTCGCGTTTTCCCCGTAGTCTCGATGCACCGGTCCGTTCTGAAAAATAGCCTATTATCCAACTCATAAACAGAGTCAGGAGTGTCCTCATTGATCCATGTTTCCGTGAGGCAAAGCACCGAACATCTCCTCATCTCCTCCGACGTTGTTACTCTCAGACGAAGCAAATCCATCTTGTTGTCGAGCGAACGCACGTTGGACAGGAAAAGAGCCGGCATCGGGGTCTCCCGGTTTTAGCGTCTGCCCGCAGTCTCGTCATAATTCCTGCTCGACAGCCACGCTTTTTCCCTCGAGAGCACCGCTTTCTTTTCTTTCCTCCGCGCATCTGCTTCCAGAAAGATGATCTAAGCAGATCCAATCTTCCGAGTTCTGATTTGAGTTCGTTGCTGATTTCAGCTGTGCCTTGTGGTAAATCCGCTCCAATTCTCAACAGCTCAGTTCGGCTATAATTCACCCGCAAAAAACGCGCAGAGTCAGGTACAAAAACACTATTAAAACTACTAAAAACTGGGGATGTTCTGGAAGCCCATGAAGCTGCTACTGGTCTGAGCGCGGCCATCTTGCTGATATATATATATATATATATATATATATATATATATATATATATATATATATATATGTATATATATATGTATATATATA
>JBBPBX010028034.1:2874-28485 GCA_038048925.1 Garcialebias charrua
CAACAACAATAATAATAATAGTAATAATAATAAACCAACAAGTTCTTTTTTTCAGTGCAGATGCAGCTGTTGGGACAGATGAGAATGAGGGCGAGCCTTATTCAGTGGAGTTTGACATCAGTGTCAAAATCAGTGTTCACAACAATGATCCGTTTTATCCAACTGATTCTTTGTGAGTTTTGTTAATTCTAAATAAAGTTTTTGGTTTAGATTTCAGGCCACTGGATTGATGAAAAAAAAAAAACATTTTGACCACAAAAATTCAACCATTTTCAGTGGAAACTCTTTGTTCCAGGACCTGTTTAATCTAATGTAATAAACTGTTGTGAAAAAAAAATAAAAAAAAAAACTAAAAATCATTTTGACCACAAAAATAAATTCAACCATTTCAGGGGAAACTCTTTGTTCCAGGACCTGTTTAATCTACTGTAATAAACTGTTGTAAAAAATAAAATAAATAAAATCATTTTGACCACAAAAATTAATTCAACCATTTTCTGTGGAAACTCTTTGTTCAGGACCTGTTTTATTTACTGTAATAAACTGTTGTAATCAAAAAAGGCGTTCAATAAGGCGTTCAATACAAGATCAACTGGACTTTATTTGTTACAGAAGACTTAATCACAGCCACTGAATCTGCGATTAGGAACAACAACAACTTGACAGAAACAGAGGCTGAACAACTTCGGATGAAAATATCAGCTACCCTCTCCAGTGCCAAACTGCCTCCTTCAAATCTTACACCGCAGGAAAGGAAAAGCTATAACATCACTCAGCCAAGACCAAAACATCACCATTTTACCAGCGGACAAAGGAAGATGCACAGTAATACTCAACCCATCTGATTACCAGGAGAAAATTACTAAAAAAGGAGAAAACAATCAATCGATCATTGTATTATACCCAGGGAAGGCCACTCCCTGTCTGTACGGACTTCCAAAAATACACAAAGAAGATACACCTCTCAGACCCATCGTGAGCAGCATGAACTCAGTGACATACAATGTTGCTAAACATCTGGCTGGTATTTTAGCTCCTCTGGTTGGAAACACACCTCATCATATAAAGAACTCCATTGATTTTTCCAACAAAGTTCAACATTTGAAGCTGACCCCGGGAGAAACTCTTGTATCATATGATGTGACTTCTCTGTTCACATGCATACCCATTTCTGAAGCAGTAGAAACCGTCAAAAAACGACTTCTACAGGACAAGGATTTGGACAAAAGGACCAACTTCACCCCAGACCACATCTGCACCCTGCTGGATCTCTGCCTCTCCACCACTTATCAAGTTCAATGACAGATTTTTACAGACAGAAGCACGGCTGTGCCATGGGATCTCCAGTGTCACCCATTGTTGCCAACCTTTACATGGAGAAAGTGGAACAGAGAGCCCTACTCCTATGAGGTGACAACTCCAAGCCATTGGTTCCGATATGTGGATGATACCTGGGTCAAAATCCAAGCCAGGGAGGTGGAAGCGTTCAGACACATTAACTCGGTCGATAACAACATCAAGTTCACCAGAGAGGATGCTAACGACAATAAGCTGCCTTTTTTGGACTGTTTGGTGCATATGGAGGGAGAGGACAGTCTCAACATTGAAGTTTACAGAAAACCAACCCACACAGACCAATATCTCCTGTTTGACTCTCACCATCCACTGGAGCACAAACTTTCTGTCATCAGAACCTTACAGCATCGGGCAGAACACATCCCCACAAGGACAGAAGGGAAGAAAAAGGAACAGAAACACATCAACAAATCTCTGCAAACATGTGGATATCCCAACTGGGCTTTTGTCAAGTCAGCAAGGAAATCTGCTAAACACAATAATGAACAGAAAAAGGCTAACAGACGAAAAAACATTGTCATTCCTTATGTTGCTGGAGTCTCAGAGAATTTCAGAAGGATTTTCAACAAACACAACATCCCAGTACATTTCAAACCCAGCAGGACTCTCAGACAGAGGCTGGTGCATCCTAAGGACAAAACCCCCACACACAAACAGAGTGGTGTAGTGTACGCAGTCCAGTGCAGCGAGGACTGTCCAGACCGCTACATTGGAGAAACTAAACAGCCCATCCACAGAAGAATGTCCTAACACAGGAGAACAACCTCCTCTGGACAAAACTCAGCTGTTCACCTCCACCTCACAGACAAGGGTCACTCTTTTGAAGACCAGAATGTGCAAATTTTGGACCGAGAGCACAGATGGTTTGAGAGGGGGGGTGAAAGAAGCGGTTTATGTTAGAGAAAAAAACCCTCTTAACAGAGGAGGAGGTCTGAGATTTCAACTTTCCAAGACTTATAACTCAGTTTTGGGGCTGATTCCCAAACGTTTTACACCGGATGGGAGCAGATGTGTCTTGTCTGTGAATTAGACTAGCAACGTTTTTTGAGAAACCTCTGTTGTTGGTTTGTGAGGTGTTTTTTTGTCAATTTACATACAGTTGTGTGTCTTCTGTCAGAGACTTCAAGGGAACCCCCTACTGTTAAGGTGTGATCTGTCAATTTACATGTATGTGTTACCTCAGCTTGCAATTTACATATGTTGGTGCGTGACTCCTAAGGCTGTTATAACTCTTAGGAGTCATACAATGAAATTAAAAAGAAAAAAAAAAAGAAATAATTTTGACCACAAAAATAAATTCAACCATTTCCAGTGGAAACTCTTTGTTCCAGGACCTGTTTAATCTACTGTAATACATTGTTGTAAAATTTTTTTTTAAATAAATTAAAAAAATGAAATCATTTTGACCACAAATATGAATTCAACCATTTCCAGTGGAAACTTTGTTCCAGGACCTGTTTAGTCTATAAACTGTTGTGAAAAATAAATAAATAAATAAAAAATAAAATCATTTTGACCACAAAAATAAATGCAACAATTTTCAGTGGAAACTCTTTGTTCCAGGACCTATTTAATCTACTGTAATAAACTGTTGTAAAAAAATAAATAAAAAATAAATAAATAAATAAAATCATTTTGACCACAAAAATAAATTCAACCATTTTCTGTGGAAACTTCAGGACCTGTTTAATCTACTGTAATAAACTGTTGTAAATTATAATAAAAATAATAACAATAAACAATAACAATAACAACAATAGTAGTAATAATAGTAGTAATAATAATAAACCAATTTTTTTTTTTCAGTGCAGATGCAGCTGTTGGGACAGATGAGAATGAGGGCGAGCCTTATTCAGTGGACCCTGATGCATGCTCAATAATCCAGGTAGAAATATCTAAAAATGCTAAGTCTGGTCCTCTGGACATTCAACAAACAAAACAAAGCAAAAAAACTGTAGAAACGTTTCGTCTTTCTGACTTTTGTTTATTAATTTGGTTAAAAACGCACAAAGAATTAGTTAGGTAAAACAGATCATTGTTGAGAACACTGATTTTGACAGATGTCAAACTCCACTGAATAAGCTAAAAAAGCTAAGTCTGGTCCTCTGGACATTCAAAAAAACAAAACAAAAAAATGTGTAGAAACGTTTCGTCCAAAACCAGTACCTGTTTAATCTACTGTAATAAACTGTTGCAAAAAATAAAATAAAATAAAAAAAGAATAAATCATTTTGACCACAAAAATAAATGCAACCATTTTCAGTGAAACTCTTTGTTCCAGGACCTGTTTAATCTACTGTAATAAACTGTTGTTAAAAAAATAAAAAATAAAATAATAAATCATTTTGACCACAAAAATAAATGCAACCATTTTCAGTGAAACTCTTTGTTCCAGGACCTGTTTAATCTACTGTAATAAACTGTTGTAAAAAAATAAAATATAACATATCTGCAGCAGTATCATAAGCAGACAGGCATAATTCACGACAGATCCTTTCATCTACACTATCTAACAATTTAAAAGTTTTCACTTCAACTGAGCCACTTGGTTCACCCCGTTTCTGCACTTTCCCAGTCTTTTTTTCCATCTGTGAAAGTTTTTTTTACAGCCATGAAATTTTGGTAGACAAATGGGTCTGATCTTTACAATGGATGTGGGTTGTGCTAGGTAAAGATCTGCTTGAGCTGCATCAGCTTTACTCTTCTCCTCTGCAATCGTTTGTGCTATGGCAAACAGTGATTTTCTTGTTTGAAGTTTATTTTTCATCAATTTAATTTGTTTTACTCTGTCTTCTATATTGTCCCTTTCTTCTACTGTAATCCATATTTCCCAGGTCACAAAACTTTTAATGGAATCCTGGATCACATTCTCCACAAAGGACAGCTGCACTTCATATGCACTTTTGTTCACAGTTAAAACTTTTATGTCAGAAGCATCATTACATGCCTTTTCTGCCTCTTGGATTGCAGTATAGAGCTCATACTGACCATATTTTCTCCACAAATTGGACTGAACTATTTGTTTGACTTCTTCTAATTTTGTATCACAGTCACTAATAGTCATTTCCAAATCAGTTTATTGTCGTTTATCAAGTTCACTGGCTTCATCTTCCATCCATCCATCCATCCATCCATCTTCTTCCGCTTATCCGGGGTCGGGTCGCGGGGGTAGCAGCCTAAGTAGGGAGGCCCAGACTTCCCTCTCCCCAGCCACTTGGAGCAGTTCCTCCGGGGGAATCCCAAGGCGTTCCCAGGCCAGCCGAGAAACATAGTCCCTCCAGCGCGTCCTGGGTCTTCCTCTGGGTCTCCTCCCGGTGGGACGTGCCCGGAACACCTCACCAGGGAGGCGTCCAGGAGGCATCCTAACCAGATGCCCGAGCCACCTCAACTGGCTCCTCTCGATGTGGAGAAGCAGCGGCTCTACTCCGAGTCCCTCCCGGATGACTGAGCTTCTCACCCTATCTCTAAGGGAGAGTCCAGCCACCCTGCGGAGAAAACTCATTTCAGCCGCTTGTATCCGAGATCTTGTTCTTTCGGTCATAACCCAAAGCTCATGACCATAGATGAGGGTGGGAACGTAGATCGATCGGTAAATTGAGAGCTTTGCCTTTTGACTCAGCTCTCTCTTCACCACGACAGACCGGTACAGCGCCCGCTTCACTGCGGACGCTGCACCTATCCGCCTATCGATCTCACGCTCCAGTTTTCCCTCATTCGTGAACAAGATCCCGAGATACTTAAACTCCTCCACTTGGGGCAGGACCTCCTCCCCGACCCGGAGAGGGCATGCTACCCTTTTCCGGCTCAAGACCATGGCCTCGGATTTGGAGGAACTGATCCTCATCCCGGCCGCATCACACTCGGCTGCAAACCGCTCCAGTGAAAGTTGTAAATCACGAACTGATGAAGCCAGTAGGACCACATCATCTGCAAAAAACAGAGAAGCGATTCTAAGGTCACCAAAACGGATCCTCTCAACACCTTGGCTGCGCCTAGAAATTCTGTCCATAAAAGTTATGAACAGAATCGGTGACAAAGGGCAACCTTGGCGGAGTCCAACTCTCACCGGAAACGAGCCTGACTTACTGCCGGCAATGCGGACCAAGCTCTGACACCGGTCGTACAGGGACCTAACAGCCCTTATCAAAGGGCCTGGTACCCCATACTCCCGGAGTACCCCCCACAGAACCCCCCGAGGGACGCGGTCGAATGCCTTCTCCAAGTCCACAAAACACATGTAAACTGGTTGGGCAAACTCCCACGCACCCTCCAGGACCCTGCTGAGGGTGTAGAGCTGGTCCAGTGTTCCACGACCAGGACGAAAACCACACTGCTCCTCCTGAATCCGAGGTTCGACTATCCGACGGACCCTCCTCTCCAGAACCCCTGAATAGACCTTACCAGGGAGGCTTAAGAGTGTGATCCCCCTATAGTTGGAACACACCCTACGGTCCCCCTTTTTAAATAGGGGAACCACCACCCCAGTCTGCCAATCCAAGGGAACTGCCCCCGATGTCCACGCGATATTGCAGAGTCGCGTAAGCCAACACAACCCTACAACATCCAGAGCCCTAAGGAACTCCGGGCGAATCTCATCCACCCCCGGAGCCTTGCCACCGCGGAGCTTTTTAACCACCTCGGCGACCTCAGCACCAGAGATCGGAGAACCCGACCCAAAGTCCCCAGGCTCTGCTTCCTCAGTGGAAGACGTGCCAGTAGGATTGAGGAGGTCTTCGAAGTATTCCGCCCACCGACTCACAACATCCCGAGTTGAGGTCAGCAGCACGCCACCTCCACCATAAATGGTGTTGGTCTCGTACCTCTTTCCCCCCCTGAGACGCCGGATGGTGGACCAGAATCGCCTCGAAGCCGTACGGAAGTCATTCTCCATGGCCTCTCCGAACTCCTCCCACGCCCGAGTTTTTGCCTCAGCAACCACCCGAGCCGCATGCCGCTTGGACTGCCGGTACCTATCAGCTGCTTCCGGGGTCCCACAAGCCAAAAAGGCCCAATAGGACTCCTTCTTCAGCCTGACAGCATCCCTCACTGCCGGTGTCCACCACCGGGTTCGAGGGTTGCCACCTCGACAGGCACCAACAACCTTGCGGCCACAGCTCCGATAAGCTGCCTCGACAATAGAGGCGCGGAACACGGCCCACTCGGACTCCATGTCCCCCGCCTCCCTCGGAACGTGTTCAAAGCTCTCCCGGAGGTGGGAGTTAAAGCTCCGTCTTACGGGAGACTCTGCCAGACGTTCCCAGCAGACCCTCACGATACGTTTGGGTCTGCCAGGTCTGACCGGCATCCTCCCCCACCATCGGAGCCAACTCACCACCAGGTAGTGGTCAGTAGACAGCTCCGCCCCTCTCCTCACCCGAGTGTCCAAGACATGCGGCCGCAGATCAGATGAGACGACAACAAAGTCGATCATCGAACTGCGACCTAGGGTGTCCTGGTGCCAAGAGCACATATGGACACCCTTATGCTTAAACATGGTGTTCGTTATGGACAATCCATGACGAGCACAGAAGTCCAATAACAGAACACCACTCTGGTTCAGATCAGGGGGGCCGTTCCTCCCAACCACACCCCTCCAGGTCTCACTGTCATTGCCCACGTGAGCGTTGAAGTCCCCCAGTAGAACAAGGGAGTCCCCAGGAGGCGCACTCTCCAATACCCCCTCCAAGGACTCCAAAAAGGGTGGGTAGTCTGAGCTGCCGTTTGGTGCATAGGCACAAACAACAGTCAGAGCCCGTCCCCCCACACGTAGGCGAAGGGAGGCTACCCTCTCGTTCACCGGGGTGAACCCCAACGTACAGGCACCAAGATGGGGGGCAACCAGTATGCCCACTCCTGCTCGGCGCCTCTCACCAGGGGCAACTCCAGAGTGGAAGAGTGTCCAACCCCTCTCAAGGAAACTGGTTCCAGAGCCAGAGCCATGCGTTGAGGTGAGTCCGACAAAGGCTTCATCTTCCATCTCTGTTAATAGTCCAGCTTTGTAATCATCATTTGAATCACTTACATGTCTGGCATCAGAGGTAAGCTTTTTGAACTCCTCTCGCAGTTCCATCTCTGTCATGTTGGAAGCTTTTCTGCTCAGGAAGTTTACTTGCTTGGTGAAGGTAGATTTTGCCACTTCCCAAACATTTCTTCAGCCATTGTGGATTGTAATGCTGTGATGACCTGATGTCCTCCTTTGTCGTCAGCTGGCTTTCAACTGTTGTCACCCAAGGTTTTCAAGTTTTTTGCTCTCTTCAGCCACCTCAGCTTTTGCCCAAACTTGAAAAGGCTTCCTTCCTCCAAAGAAACGCAGGACCAACTCATCTCAGTGACATCTTCTATTTTTCTTTTCTTTTCTTTAGATGGTTCTCATCAAAAACATGTGAACAAACATTTGGTCACAGAGTAGTCAGAGTAGGTTGAAAACCTACAAATAGATAGGAGACATTAACTACATCTCACAATGAGTTAATTTTAACATTGACTACTTAACTAGTTTCTCAATGATTTACTTGTAAGTCAACAGTGAATAAATAAATACTGTACATTGCAATTGTGCAATTAATTTGTTTCCAAACATGAAAACATTGCATCAAACAAATCTATTTAATCTTCTGAATGCAATTTAAACGATGTAAACTGTAAATAATGTCCATTCCTACCAGTGGTGTCTTTGAGGAAGCTTTCAGGTGAGGTTCTTTGTTTGAAGAGATATCATTCTGAGCACAGGTGTGCCTAGTTAACTTCTTCTTCTTCTTCTTTGGTTTTTAACGGCAGCTTGCATCCATCATTGTTGCACTACTGCCATCTCTTGGTGATTATAAATTGATTTATTTTCTCAAATTCTCTGATTGAGTCCAGTTTTATTTAAAAAAAACGAAATATCTTTATTTTCCCTTCATCACTACTCAGCTGAACAGCCACATTTTCCAACTTTAGTTCCCTATTACAACCTATTTCCATTCTCAATAATCTTCTTTGACCCACATATTTCCTGCAATAAAAACATGTTCTAATGTTTCTGTGGTATTATACACCAATCACATAAACCAGTGAGATGTTTCCCCATCTTAAAAAGAGTGTCATTCAAAAGACTATGCCCAGTTCTTATTCTATATAGTTATCTCCTCCCTCCTATTTTTTCCTCTGAGTCTATTAACATCAACTGTATTTTGTATCCTATATAAATGTCTCCCTTTTGTCTCATTATCCCATCTCATTTTCCATAATTTCTTGCTTTCTTTCCAAACTATACTTTTTCCTTCAGATTTAGATAACTTTACAGTATTGGCATATCAATGTTACTTTTTTACCAGCTTCTTTAGCCAACTTATCTGCCCTTTCGTTGCCTAATACTGTATACCCACATGGGCAGGAGTCCACATCATTACTATATTTTTGTTTTGTTCACATAGTCTATGATGAATGAAAAGAATCTCATACAAAATGTGTTGGTGATTACTTGAGCTTCCCTTTTCAATGCTTAACAGTGCTGATAATGAATCACTGCAAACCATAATTTTACTTAGTCTAGCATCCTCCACCCATTCTAAAGCCAATAAAATAGCACACAATTCTACTGCGTATATACTCCGAAAATTAGATGTTCTTTTCGGAAGCTTAATCTTTAACTCAGGAATCACTACTGCTACACTAGTTGCTTCAGTTTTTGGATCTTTTGAACCATCTGTTTGCAAATAATCATTATACTTCATCTCTACTTGGTCATAAAATTATTGGCAAATATCTGTGGTATTTTTCTTAATATTTAGTAATGAACTATCTACATTAATATATTTCCATGTCCATGTAGGCCTTAAAGGCCATAATACTGTTGGATTAAATTCTTTGTTATATACTTGAAATGTTCTTGCTCTACTATCCCCAATCCACCCAAAGCTAGTTACCTTATAGATTTGGCTGTTGAGCTTGAGATAGGAAATGCATGGGTGCGCTTGATTCTTTGTGAGGTGCGTGCCAGTTGGGTGGAGATGGTAAATACATTCCAAAGTGTACAATTTGCCATTTTAACTTGACAATTATTATTGATAATTAGTGATTAGAACTCTCAATCGAGAACTTGAGTCCTCAGTTTGAATCCCTTTTTGGGTTCTTCTGTGCAACTGTAAACTGTTCTTAGCTGTGATTGGGAGTGTGGATAGTTTGCTGGTGAAGATTCTCAGTCGTCCAGGATATGGTAAAATCAAAAAGGCGTTCAATACAGAAACAACTGGACTTTATTTGTAACAGAAAATGTTTCGCTTCCCATCCGGGGAGCTTTATCAATTCAATGAGCAGGCTTTGAGAGAGTGAAGTTATAAACAGGCTGAGATGACACCAACCTATGTAAATTGAAAGCTAACCCACACACATACTTGAGATAACACATACCTGTGACACATTCAAAGTTCAGTGTGTGGAAGCAGGGCTTACAGAAGACACACACACATCCTACTGTATGTAAATTGACAAATCACACCTTAATAGCAGGGACCTCTCAAAGTCTTTGTTAGTCTAATTCACAAACGAGGCTCCTCTGTTCTCATCAGGTGTGAAACGTCTAGGAATCAGCCCCAGGGCCGCACTATACGTTTTAGAAAGTTGGAATCTGAGGCCTCCTCCTCTGTTTAACGATGGTTTCTCTCTTTTTACATAAATCGCCTCCTTCATACCCCTCTCAAACCACCTGTGCTCTTGGTCCAAAATATGTACATTCTGGTCCTCAAAAGAGTGTTCCTTGTCCGTGAGGTGGAGGTGAACAGCTGAGTTTTGTCCAGAGGAGGTGGCTCTCCTGTGTTGGGACATTCTTCCAGTGGCGGCTGGTGATTTTTTTTATGGGGGGGGCATAAACTGTTAAATTTTTAGCATGCATAATTATGTTTGTATACTGTAAAGTAAGTTTGTTCATGTTTTTATAACAGGTGTATCCATTTGTATAAAACTATCATTAATAAAACATGGTTCATCTTCACCTTGTTTGAGGCATCAGTGTGAAAAGAGAATGGGAATGTTCTGCAGTCAATTTTTGGACAACTTCTATCACATTCTGTTATAATTATTTTAGTAATACAAGTTCATAATATAAATAGAATTGTGAGGGTCCAGACTTAAATAAGGACAACGGTGTTCAAAAATCCACCAAATAATTCAATTTAATAGTTCCAAAAATAAACTAACAAATAATTAAATTTCAATGAAAAATAAATCAAAAGATAATAACAAATTTGGGCCCAACTTAAACAGGTCAACTGAAGTCTAACAAGGAGGAATGATTCCAGATTAGATTTTAAATAACTGATTTATGGGGAAGAAAAATGATCTATTTTACTGTGATTATGTTATTTCAACAACCTAGTAAACAAAACAACTTGATATTATATATGAATGTTATAATATAATGTGATACGATAAATAAGACTGACTTAGTATTAAGTATTAGAGTACATAAGTACATAAGTATTAGACATGATTATTTTATTATTAACCTTGTGGTGCCCAGCCCACTAAACACAGGGATAACAGTTATATTTGTGCTTTTTATCTGTAGAACAAGAGAGTTTGCAGGCTGTCATAACACTGACCGTCATTATTTAACATGAGCATTATTGAGCATGCATCAGGGTACTTCCATGGCACATTTTTATCTGTATAAATACTTAATAATTCAATGTTAATAGGAGCTAGTTACTTGCAAAGGGCTTTGGTTTCATTCTCCAGATCAATACAGAGTTAAGAAATAGTATAACACCACCAGTGACATTTATTTAGTATATACAATTATTAATATTTGATAATTTTTTATAAGCAATTAAATAAATGTAGCCTTCAGAGTCAATAACCAGGCGGCTAGCGCTAGCATGCTACTAACAAACAAACAAAGAAAAAACAAACTCATCACTTCCCATTTGCAGTCAGCTGAAGGCTTTTTCACAGAGCCATCTAATATCTGAGAGGCATATCAGTCAGAAATGCAAAGAGATATTAAATAAAGGGCTTTAAATTAGTTAAAACATACCTGAGCGAGACTTCCGGAAGCAAATGGAGTAGACGGTCGCACTGGAGCTCCGCTCCCACGCTAATATCTAAATCCCCGCTCAGAACTCGTTAATAGGATTATTATTTTTGACAAAATAATCTATGAGCGGGAGGATCAACACGTCGAGCCATAAAAAAGTTAGTAAAGATGCCCAAAACTCAGGATAAAAACGCCCCGGTGGCCAAAGCTAACACACGCTCAAACCAAGCTAGCGACAACACGGCTAACGTGGAAGCTACGAGCGCCGAAGCGAGCACGGACTCAGAAGGAATACTCAAGGCTATCGGTGAATTGAAGACCGTTCTGAAGGGGGACAACGAAAAATTACAACATAACTTCGACCAACTGGGACATGAAATCAACGGTAAGCTGGACAATATTTCCACCGAGGTGCGAGGCCTAGCAGTGCGGGTTGACGAGGCGGAGACCCGCATCAACAAAGTGGAGAACTGGGCTAAAGAAGCGACCGAGGCGCTGTGCCTCTGCCTCGAACAACAGAGGAAAACGCAGCTTAAAGTGCTTGATTTAGAGTCCCGCTCCAGAAGAAGCAATTTGCGTGTCTTTGGGGTGCCAGAGGGGCAGGAGGGGGACTCGGCTACACAGTATATTGAGACACTCCTGAGAACATGAGGTGAAGTTTCTGGGTGTGATAATTGATGACAAACTGTCGTGGAAACAGCACATCACTTCGGTAAAAACAAAGTTAGCCAGATCTACTGCGGTACTGTATAAAGTTAAAGATTTTTTGAATGAGACAGCTTTGCATATGTTATATAATACCATTTTTGTTCCCCATTTAATTTATTGTGTTGAAGTTTGGGGAAAGGCATTTAAAACTACAACAAACCCTGTTTTTATTTTACAGAAAAGAGCTGTGAGAATTATTTTAGGAAAACCTTATTGTCATCCATCTAATACATTATTTAACCAACTTAATTTATTGAAATTTTATGATTTGGTGGATTATAATATTTCTTTAGTTATGTATAAAGCTCAACACAACTTACTGCCTCCAAACATTCAAAAGTTTTTTGTCAAAAGAAGGTCTTGTTATGGTCTTAAGGGAACTGAGATTTTTGCAAAACCTCAGTATAGGACAAGTTTAAAAGGTCGGACTGTTTCGATACAGGGAATTGATTTATGGAACAATTTAGAAAACGATGTCAAATATGCTAAATCTATGCTTGTGTTTAAAAAAATGATTAAATCTAAGTTGTTAACAAAATACGAAAATCTTTAGTTAAATCGACTCTATTAGTATTTATTTTGTCAAAAAATGAAGTTTTTTGTTCAATTACCAGAAAAACATTGCATTAGTTAATTGTTTGGATTGAGTTTGCTTTTGTGTTTTTGTTTTTTTGGAAAAAAAGGGGCAGATACTATAAGATTATTTCTTCTCTCTGCCTCCTTTCATTTTATGTCTTTTTATATTGTACACTGTATGTTTAAATGTTGTTTTTATTGATGTAAAATGAATAAATAAATAAAAAAATAAAATAAAAAAATAAATAAATAAAAAAAACACAGTTGCAGCTACCAGAGGACTTTGATTTGAAAATACAACGTGCTCACCGCACTCTGACAAATAAACCCCCACCCAATTCACCACCGAGGGCTTTCATCGTCAACTTTCTGGAATTTTCTACAAAAGAAAAGATTTTAAGAGAAGTGTGGAAAAAAGGCAAACTTCAGGTGGGCGCTTCAAATATTTACTTTGACCATGATTATGCACCTGAGATAGTGAAAAAGCGCAAAGAATATATCGCTATCAAGAAAGTGCTCAAAGCAAAAGGCATCCGCTTCCAAACACCATTTACCAACATGAGGGTCCACTGGGAATCGGGAGCGCGCACATATTCCAGCGCTCGGGAAGTCTACAACGAGATGAAGAAACGTGGAATCCAGGTGGAGGAGCCGGCTGCAGCTGATGTCAACACTGGAGCAGAGGCGCGTCTCCGGGAGCTGCTGGACTGGCAGCCAGCGGGTAACAGCGGCGCAGGAGTGGCGCAGAGAGCGAGGAGCAAGCTGCAGGATTTCCAAAGGAGCTTGTCCCAGTGAAAATAAGTAAAACAACAAGTCACAACTCATCACTACTGTAAGTAGGCTCTGATTTATTACTTCGTGGGAGAGGACACTGTTTATTTTATTTTTACGTTGGACTAATAGGATGGACGTGTTTTTTCCTAAAGACGCTTTCACTGTCCTTTTTGGGCCCTCTCAGCCTGAGAGGTTTAACCCTCGACTTGCCAACGGGGTCACGAGTGAGAAGAGGGAGGCTCTTCTCACCTTGGAAGTCAGTCTGTTATTTTGTATTCTATTTGTGTTCTTTTTGTTGTTCTATTTGTGTTCCTTTTGTGTTTATTACAGTTTGTGTTCTGGGCTCAGGGGTCAAATCAGTCAAGGTAACTCTTTATATTAATGTCATATAATCTAAAAGTCGCTTCCTTGAATGTAAATGGACTGAGTAGTCCAGTGAAAAGAAAAAGGGTCTTAGCTAAGCTGAAAAAAGATGGGGTGAAAATTGCTCTTTTACAAGAGACACATATGTCTAAACAAGAACATGAAAAGTTCAAATCATTTGGTTACTCAAACACATTTTATAGCTCTTGTAGAAACAGTAGAAAGAGGGGGGTTCTCACCCTAATTTCTAACTCACTGAACTTTGAACTGATATCTGAGAAGGGTGACAAAGAGGGTAGGTTTGTTATTATAAAGGGAAGGATTGATAATGTCATTGTTACGATTGTTAATGTATATGTACCTCCAGAGAGTGACAGAACCTTCTTAAAAACGCTCTTTGACACCATTATCTCTTTTAGTGAAGGAGTTCTTATTTGTGCCGGTGACTGGAACACAATCCCTAATTTTACTCTAGATACAACAAGCAATAAAAAGCAAAAAACTAGTAGGTCAAAAGATTTAAATATTCTGATCAGGGAGATGGGAATGTTTGATGTCTGGAGGGACCTTCATATAAAGGAAAGAGAATACACTCACTACTCCTCTACACACAAAGTTCACTCTAGGATCGACCTGTTCCTGATGAACACCATAGATAGATCTAAAGTGAAGGAATGCTTAATTGGAACGTCTGATATCTCTGACCATAATGTTATTTATCTATCCATCAGCCTATCCAATAGACCTAAAACAACAATATGGCGCCTAAATGTAGGTATCCTTAATAATGAAACCACAACAAAGGAGATTAGAAATGAAATAGAGGAATGTATAAAAGATAATAACGATGGGCAAGTAAACCCCATCATGGTCTGGGACACGGTCAAGGCAGTAATGAGAGGGAGACTAATTTCAAGAACAACCTATCTTAAAAAGATAAAAAGATTGAAATACGAGGAACTGCAAAACACATTGAGGAAATTAGAACTAAAACAACAAACGTCTAACAATAGAGAAGTATCAAAACAAATAGCGAAAACTAAAAACAATATAAACGATATGGTACTTGAGGAACTTGAGAATAAATTACGTTTCTCCAAACAAACATTTTACGAATCAGGTCCAAAAGCTACACGGATTTTAGCTAGACAACTTCGCAAACAACAATTGAAACATTCAATTACCAAAATTAGAGACTCAACTGGTAACTTAACCTACGATGAGGACAAAATACATAAGACCTTTGAAAATTACTTTGAAAAACTATATTCTGCCCCAGAACCAGCTAATATAAATGCTATTGATAATTTCCTGACAGCTTTGGACCTCCCTTCGCTCGGATTAAGCCAAAACAAAGTTCTAACTGCTCCCATTACACAGAAAGAACTGGATGCAACAATTGGACATTTGAAAAATAATAAAAGTCCTGGTTGTGACGGTTACCCAAATGAATGGTACAAAGTGTTTAGAAAGGAGCTTTCCCCTGCCCTGCTCGACTCCTTTAACTGGACTTTGAGTAGGGCAGAGATTCCACCATCTTGGAGAGAGGCTGTAGTGTCTGTTCTCCCTAAAGAGGGGAAAAATGCTGAACATTGTGAGTCATATCGCCCAATCTCAATTCTGAATGTAGACTATAAAATTTTTACATCAATAATTTCTAGGAGAATGGAACACTACCTACCAGATTTAATACATGAAGATCAGACGGGATTCATCAAAGGCCGACAAACTCAAGACAGCATAAGACGAACATTACATATAATAACTCAAGCCAAAAAGCAGGACCTCAACGTTGCACTAGTTAGCCTAGATGCAGAAAAAGCTTTTGACCGGGTCAATTGGACCTTTCTATACAAGGTACTAGAACGTATGGGCTTTAATAATCAGTTTGTTAACTGCATACAATCACTATATGATAAACCACGGGCCAGAATAAAAATTAACGGGCATTTAACGAATAGCTTCCAACTACACAGAGGAACCCGCCAGGGATGCTGTCTAAGTCCAGCACTTTTTGCAATTTTCATTGAACCCTTGGCACAGGCCATTAGAGATAACGATGAGATAAAGGGTGTTAGTTTTGCAAATACCGAACACAAAGTTGGCCTTTTCGCAGATGATGTAATCGCATACCTCCAAAACCCAGATATAACGCTCCACAAATTCATGTCAGCTCTAGTTGAATTTGGTCAACTGTCAGGTTACAGTCTAAACATCACAAAAACACAAGTTTTGACAATTAATTACTCACCTAATAAATTTATAAGAAAGACATACAGACTTAAGTGGGATGCCAAAAAACTAAAATATCTAGGAGTCTTTATTCCCCAAGATTTGGACAAACTATTCAGTTTAAACTTTGATAAACTTACTGAAACCATACAAAAAGATCTGACAGTCTGGGCAAGGTTAATACTGGATTTTACAACTAGAATGGAAATAGTAAAGATGAATTTGCTCCCTCGTTTTTTATACCTTTTTTTATCTTTGCCTATTAGGATACCAAACGCACAGTTTCAGGCCTGGGATAGGCTGATCTCAAGATTTATTTGGTCCGGGACCAGACCAAGGATAAAGTTTAAAACACTCCAAATTAATAGAGACCAGGGGGGTCTGGCACTTCCAAATTTGAAACAATACTACTACGCATCCCAAATAAGAGGTATGGTTTGCTGGTGCTCCCCAGAAATGGAGACAGGGTGGAAACAGATTGAACTTAGCCAGGACAGGGTACAACCCCAAACACGTCTGGGAGGCAAAATAGTTTCAGACGAAAATGGGAATCGTATAGTTGAAGACGCATTGTTAATCTGGAAAGAAGTAGTTGGCAAATACAAATTGACAGATGTCACTGGTCTCCTGATGTGGCCTTCTTGCAACCCTGACTTCCGACCAGGAGAGTTAGACTCTTCCTTTTTGGGATGGAAAGATAGAGGACTGACAACATTATGCCAGTTTGTAGATGGTAACACCTTTAAAACATTTGAACAACTGAAAAGGGAATATAACCTTGAGAACAGAGATTTATTTAAATATTTTCAAATAAGACATTATTACGATAACAAAATAAAAAAAGGGGTCCCTCCAGAAGGTAATACTATTGTGCAAATCTTTACAAACGCTCATACTCACCTCCCAAGTAAAACTGTTTCCAAACTATATAAAGGGCTGCAGAAACATAATGGAAATAATACCTTGTACATTAAGTCAAAATGGGAAAAGGAACTGGGAGTAAAAATTACAGAGGAGGATTGGCTTTTAATGTGTGAAACACAACAGACAACTACCAGTTCCAAAAGATGGAAACAATTCGGGTGGAAGTGCTTAACTAGGTTCTTCATCACACCTCAAATTACCAGCAGATATAGAGGAGAAGAACAGCAATGTTGGAGATTATGTGGTCATAAAAATGTCAATCACACTCATATATTTTGGTCCTGCCCAAAGCTGGCATCTTATTGGGATGGAGTCTGTCAAACCATCGGGAGTATTTTGGGATATGTCATCCCAAAGGACCCCAGAACTTTCCTGCTGGGACAGATGACTGGAGAAGTGCTTCAAAAAAAAGATGAATACCTATTCAAGATCCTATCAATAGCAAGCAAAAAAGCTATTACTCGGAACTGGCTAAAGAAACCTCCCCCCAAACTGGACAATTGGCGGGAAGTCATAGAGGAAATTCACTCGATGGAAAAACTGACACATCTTCTACAAATTAAAGGACACTCTTACAACAAACGCTGGTCTAAATGGCTGGCCTACAAGATCAAGGAAACCTAACTGTGTACAACATCTTGTATTATTGACATTCCTTTTTTTAAACCAAATATCAGTGCCCCTAGCTCAGTGTGTTATTTGTGTTATTGTAAAAATGTAAAAAGTTAAATAAAGAGTTTAAAAAAATAAAAAAACATACCTGAGCAAGCCTGCTTCAGTCATTGCACGTCTCTGTAATCCCAGAAAAAAAAAGACCGGAAACACGCTGCCGAAACGCAACGTTCACGTTAGACGAGTCCAGGCACTAAGGCGGCGAAAACTGCGCCCTGAACACTCCAATAGTTTTGTAAAGATGGGACATAACTGCGCATGTGCAACTGATAACGAGAGTCAATGGTTTAGGTGCCTTCGCCCAGAGAAAACCGGAAGTACATCACAATCAGAAAACGTTTTTTGAAACAAACAATATAACTCATCATTACTCATAAAATATTTATCCTACACAACTAAAAACATATATGCATATGTTTCAAAATATTTTTATCTTATTATTTCATTTTTATAAAAAAAATTAAGTCTTCAAATGGTGGAGCAGCTGCAGAGGTTCCAGAAGGGCAGCAGGGCGGCGCCCTGGCACCCTCTAGTGGCGAGCCGCCGCTGCATTCTTCTATGAATGGGCTGCTTAGTTTCTCCAATGTAGAGGTCTAGACAGTCCTCGCTGCACTGGACTGCATACACTACACCACTCTGTTTGTGTGTGGGTGTTTTGTCCTTAGGGTGGACCAGCCTCTCTCTGAGAGTCCGGCTGGGTTTGAAATGTACTGGGATGTTGTGTTTGTTAAAAATCCTTCTGCAATTCTCTGAAACTCCAGCAACATAAGGGATGACAATGTTTTTTTGTCTGTTCTCCTTTTTCTGTTCATTATTGTTTTTTGTAGATTTCCTTGCTGACTTGACAAAAGCCCGGTTAGGATATCCACATGTTTGGAGAGATTTTTCAATGTGTTTCTGTTCCTTTTTCTTCCCTTCTGTCCTTGTGGGGATGTGTTCTGCCCGATGCTGTAAGGTTCTTATGACAGAAAGTTTGTGTTCCAGTGGATGGTGAGAGTCAAACAGAAGATACTGGTCGTGTGGGTTGGTTTTCTGTAAACTTCAATGTTGAGACTGTCCTCTCCCTCCATGTGAACCAAACAGTCCAAAAAAGGCAGCTTGTTGTCGTTAGCATCCTCTCTGGTGAACTTGATGTTGTTATCAACCGAGTTAATGTGTCTGGTGAACGCTTCCACCTCCCTGGCTTGGATTTTGACCCAGGTATCATCCACATATCGGAACCAATGGCTTGGAGTTGTCCCCTCATAGGAGTTTAGGGCTCTCTGTTCCACTTCCTCCATGTAGAGGTTGGCAACAATGGGTGACACTGGAGATCCCATGGCACAGCCGTGCTTCTGTCTGTAAAATCTGTCATTGAACTTGAAATAAGTGGTGGAGAGGCAGAGATCCAGCAGGGTGCAGATGTGGTCTGGGGTGAAGTTGGTCCTTTTGTCCAAATCCTTGTCTTGTAGAAGTCGTTTTTTGACGGTTTCTACTGCTTCAGAAATGGGTATGCACGTGAAAAGAGAAGTCACATCATACGATACAAGAGTTTCTCCCGGGGTCAGCTTCAAATGTTGAACTTTGTTGGAAAACTCAATGGAGTTCTTTATGTGATGAGGTGTGTTTCCAACCAGAGGAGCTAAAATACCAGCCAGATGTTTAGCAACATTGTATGTCACTGAGTTCATACTGCTGACGATGGGTCTGAGAGATGTATCTTCTTTTTGTATTTTTGGAAGTCCATAAAGACAGGGAGTGGCCTCTACAATCTATAATACAATGATCGATTGATTGTTTTCTCCTTTTCGAGTTTTTGCAGATAATCTGTGACTTTCTTTTTAAAGGTGTTAGTTGGTGTTAGTGTGGATAGTTGTTTGTCTCTTTGTCTGTCTCTGGGACAGACTGGAGACCTGGGTGTCTGTGACAGATTGGAGACCTGTCCTGAGTGTCCCCTGCCTTCACACAAAAGCAGCTGAGATTGGCTCCAGTCCTAAACAAGGGGGCATAATTGATGACTTATTAACTGAGATACATAAAACACTATTTATTTTATGTTAAACTCAATATGCAACATTTGAAATTTAGTGTATTTTATAAATATTTTATTAACTGTTTTGTAGGAAGAGAAACGTCTTCTGTTACAAATAAAGTCCAGTTTTTCTGTATTGAACGCCTTTTTTGATTGATCATGTCCTGGACGACTGAGAATCGTCACCAGCGTTTTGTAGGAATGAACACATTTGTAACATTTCAGAATAACTGTTAACTCTTGCAGATACAAAATATCAGTAATGTAATATAATAACGTGAATTTTTTAATGAATCATGTGACATTAGTACAGTATTGATCCTCAGCATTTTAAATAAAAATACTTTATTTATAAAGCCCTTTAAAACAACAACATCTGCAACAAAATGTTACACATATGAAATAATTGTAACTAATCATTGCATCTTTTCCTCTTCTTAAATAAATTTTTTTTCACATATTTTTCACAGTTTTGCGCCCCGGATAGCTTTTTTTTCCTGCCGTTCCATCTTGTTGCGCAACAAGCGGTAGTCCAAGATAAAAAATTAAAAACGCGCCTGCGTGCGTTCTCTTAGGGGCAAGTTCACAGTCACCTGTGTGGGAAGGGAGCGATAGGAGGGGAGTTGAAGGAGCAGAGGGCGCCTAATCAGTGCTGTTCCCCTGTTATTGATAATTTCATGCAGTTAAATATAGAAAATGCCTACTAGAAAAACGTTTTTTCTAGAGATGGTCTCTAGATGTTTTTGACGCTGCACTACAGGGGGCGACCCTGTAGTACAGCGCTCCCATGCGTTGCATACACTGCATACCGGCTTTTTGCGCCACTGACGCCAGCTCTTTGCTTTCTTGTTATTAAAGTTTTTATATTTTTGTATATACTCCGAGTCTGAGTCCCTGCCTGCATCTACTGGGTTCGCTCCTTGTCCTGACCTGCCTGAAATCCTAACAGTACGACGCGACCAACAACAGAACCCAGCGGGCAGGGTTTTTCTCAGAACCACTCACCTGTCTTATGTGCAGTCCCAGATGAAGCCTGTGATTCGGTGCGGCGTATTCCGGATCGAGCCCGTCCGAACCCAGGAACGTTGCAGCCAGGGAGTGGTGAGTTTGTCCTCCCCTCTTCTTGTTTTGGAGGAGGAAAAAGAAAGGATTTGGCTCCGGGGTGACCGCTTGACGTCCGAGCCCGGTGCTCCGTTCTCTTCACCTTCGCTCGCCGTCTTGGGATGCCAAGGTGTGTCCTTGGGGGAAGGGTACTGTAAGGAAGGCCGAGATACAGTGAAGCAGACTCCGTATACGCCCGTATACGCGCGTATACGGAGCCTCTGCTACAGCTCGGCTGATGCTCTCGCGTAGATTCTCGTGTTTTCGCTCCAAATTCTACGTCATTTCCTCCGTACCGTCACTTCCGATCGTCACTTCCGCTAGTTTTTCGCTCCACGGAGAGGACTCAACTGAGCTCGCTGATTGGTCACTTTGACACGCCTACTGAAATGATTGACAGATTTCAGTCAGCTCAAAGTGAAACCTATCGTGAGCAGCTCGCTCAGACTTCTGCGGTGTTCTGATACGGTCTTTCTACTATATATGTTATAAAAAGTTCTCTCAGAAATAAAAATAATAACAGGGAGTGCTTTTCCTGCAGCCCACAGCCCACCACAGCCCACCAGGGAATATATAAAACATCGCGCACCCAGGTAGGACCTGAATTCATTCATTTCATTCATCGAGTGAACGGAGGAAGAAGCGGTTACTTGACTTTAGGCAAAAAAACAAAAGAAAAGGCCCGATCAGCGATAAAAAAGAGGAATTTATTTCATTTGTGTAACATACAAAACAGTCCGGAGCCGGGGAAGTTTAGGTCAGACACCGCGCATCGCGTATGCGAATCGCGTATGCGTAGTAAAAAAATACTTTTGCGCGTACTTGCCCTGAGGGGCTACGCGGGGCTACGCTGCGTACGGGGCATACGTACGCTGCGTATTGGCGTATCGTGAGGACGCTCGAGTGTATCTCGCCCTTAAGGATGGCGCCCTCTCCTGGTCTTTCCTTGTCTGTTCTCCTTGTGTTGCTCTCCTCTCAACCAGTCCTGCGACTAGTTGTTACATGTCGCCCTCTCCTGGGGCCTCATGTACAAAGACTTGCGTGGATTTCCTACTGAAAAGTGACGTACGGTCAAATCCAGAAAAGTGTGTACGCACAAAAAAATCCAGATGTATCAAACTGTGCGTACACCGGAATCCACGCACATTCCTTTTGTACATCACAATTAACGTGGAACTGAGCGCACGTGAGACACCTCCCCTGACACGCCTTCATTTACATATGTTAAACAGATGCAAATTACTTCCTGCATGTGTGAAGGACATGTTTGTTTGATCCCTGCGCGATCAGAAATGATTTCTAGATTCAGGAAAATAATGAATTTAATATAATATGAGTGAGGAAAATAATCCTAAGTAAGAATAGTAATAAAATGTGTTCATCACGCAAAGAACGAGTGATTGTGTGTCGGTATTTGTGTGTGCGCGCACCCTGCTTTGGTGCGCAACCGGCACATCCATTCATTCTGAGTGAAAATATTAACTTTGCGCACGAGTCTATTACCATAATTACTGTAAACACAGAGGAACTTAGATGTTTGGTAGAACATAGATCTTTGTTTATTTAATAGATGATATGAAGAAACGGGTCTGTGCGTCTCAGTGGAGAGTTTTCATGACATGACGTGATGTTGGAGTCTCCAAACGCTGCGCGCGCCACAGCCTTGTGCGCAGTCTGTTTGTCTGTGAAGCTTTTACTCTCCTACACGTTATATATGGTGTACTTTCACGTGTCATTTTGGAGAAATCTACAATAAACGCAGATTATGAATCACCTCCAGCTGCCGTGTAACACGTACCGGCGAGGGTGCGCGCGCGCTCCAAAGCGCGACCACTCAGCCTTTGGAATCATATGGATGAGACATTCCATTGGACATGAATCGGCTTTGTGTGGACTGGACAGCCCTGATCGGCCTGCCAGCTCCCTCAGGAAAGCTCCTGTGGAACAGTTTGATCGCTGCTTCTGCATGTGCACGCGTGATGCACGGCTCCTGTGTTGCTCCAGAGCGCAGCAGTGCCAAACTGAAAAATGATTATTTCTGAAAACGGCTGATAAGCCATATCCTAGATCAGAAAATTATATCTGTTTATAAATAAATGCTCTGCGTGTTACACTATTTATTATATCCTCCAGTAAGGCTGAATGAATCCGTTCCTGTTGAATTTATTTTTGGCACAACTATGCGCGTCCTTTATTTAACTGCGTCATGTGGATGTAATACTTGTTAATCGTGTGTTTGGTGGGAATATTAATCATTTTCACATCATGAACAGTTAATAATAATAATGATAATGATGACATCAATTTATAACGCACATTTCATCAATGGAAATCTCAAAGTGCTACAAGGTGCAACAGAATTAAATGTCAATGAAACAAATAATAAAACAATTAAAATCAACAACAGTATCAGCTATGATCAAAAGTAGAATCATGAGGAGGTAGAGTATGCTCGGTTGAAAAGAAAGGTCTTCAAGCCGCACAGACTGTGGGGCTTCAGTTTCTCAGAATCACCTGTAAGTGTCGCCAAAGGAACAAGAACCACAGAAACGTGCGTACGCCTGCCATGAGGCTGGCGTGGAAATGTACTTGGATGCGCACATATTCACGTTCAGTTCAGTTTTGATACATACGGGGTTTTGCGTGGATGGTGCCGTACGCAAGGTTTTTGTGCGCACACACGGTTGATACATGAGGCCCCTGGTCTTTCCTTGTCTGGTCTCCTTGACAACCAGTCCTGCTCCTAGTTGTTACATGTTTAGTTTAATTCTCTAAATCCTTCTTCAGTTTAGTTACTATTCATGTTACATGTTTAATTAGTTCCCCGGCCCTGGTCTGTGTTCTTAGTTATTTCTCCCCAGGTGCTTTGTGTTCAGGCTAATCAGTTTCTTCCCTAGTATTACAGTACTGTATTCTCTAATTAGTCTGATTATCTTCACCCATGCCTCATGCCCCATCTGTGTATTTTAGTTCCTCTGTGAGTCCTGTCCTTTGTCGCGTCGTCGTTGGGTATTCCATGTCCTGTCCTGCCAGCCTGTCCTGTTCCCTGTTCCATGGTTCTTGTAAGTTTATGCTGCCATGCCAGCTCTTTGCTTTCTTGTTATTAAAGTGTTTATTTTTGTATATATTCCGAGTCCGAGTTCCTGCCTGCAACTACTGGGTTCGCTCCTTGTCCTGACCTGCCTGAAATCCTAACATTAAATCAGTTATTTTTACACATGGAGCTGAAATTTGGTGAGGTTATAGCTGAGAACCTTCCCCATCACATACTGAATCCAAATCAAACATCCAAGATGGCCATCATAGCTTAAAAGGACGTGCCAAGAAAACCTCCAAAAGGATCCACCCAGGAGGAATCCTAAAGCTGAGCCCAGCCAGCCTACAGAGGAAGCTCATTCAGCTGCTCACGTCTCATTCTTTCAGTTGTGATCTGCATCTCATGAAAATGAGGTTGAAATATAGATGGACAAGTATGTCAAGAGCTTTGCTTTTTGGCTCAACTTCTTCTTTATCACATCAGATTGAAGCAAAGTCATTATTGCAAACATTTCCTTGGATCCCTTGATCTTCCTTCTGCTCCATTCTTCCATCAGTCATGAACAAGACTCCCAGGCACTCAAACGTTTCCACTTGAAGCAGAAACTTGCCCCTGCTGGATCATTTTGCCCTTTTCTAGTTGATCACCACAGCCTCAGATTTAGAGGAGCTGATTCTCATCTCAGCTGCTTTACTCGGCTGCACATCACTCAAGTGCACTCTGAAGGTCATCAACTAAACAGGCTGACAGAAAGAGCTACCGGTACACCATCTGCAAACAGCAGAGCTGAAACCCTGTCGTTCCCAAATCAGGCAACGCTCCTCAACCGAGGTTCATTTTCATTGATGGCATCTGCCATTTGTGGCTTTTCTGCAATAGGCTTGCTATGTGTGTGTGTGTATCAAGTCAGCAGAAGTGGAGTGCAGGTGTTTATACAGGTATCAAAATGTAAAACAGTCATGTAAGCTGCTGACCTATCCGAGGTCAATGATCTCACAGATAAACGATGAGGCACGTGAAGGACATTCAAGTAAAACACACTAATTCAGTCAGCAGGTCAGAGATGTGACTCCAGTTGGCTTTTCAGACAAGCCATAAAAATGAGGAAGAAACTTTTGGAATTAATGGATGTACATTTTGATTTGTGTCTCTAATTTGACCCCCCAAAAAAGCTTTGATAGAGACTGATGTGCACTTTTAATACATCAAATAAGAGATCTATCACACAATGGTGTCAAATACTGTATTGTCCAATAACATCTAAAAGCTGAATGCAAATGTTGCCAAAACATAACAAAAATCTACATTAAATAATAGGTTTTGGTTGTTCAAATAAAAAGAAAGAACCATCTTGATGAGGATCTAAAATAGAATGAAATAACTTTATCTAACAAATCATTATTTGCACATTTTCTCTTTCCTTTTTTTCCTTCCATCTTGTCGATCCTGTTAGATATGTGCACATCTGTTCATCCGTATTAAATAAAACAGAAATACTGTATGTTGTGCATCCCTCATGCAGTTTGCGTGTGCAGCGTGTCGACTTTAGAGCCTTGAAGCTGTCAGACGGAAAGCTTCACACCAGGGTCCTCTGAGGCGATTTAGTTTGGGAGAAGCGACATAAAAGCCTTCAGTCTGGCTGACCTTCAGTTACTCTTGACTTTGAACAAATAAAAGCTGCAGGAAAAATACAGAGTGTTCATTTGAACTGCTTTTAACTCCTTTCTGAACAAAAACAGAAAAACACATTTAACATGACAAAAACAATATTGTATAGCAGCTCTGAGTCCTCCTTATGAGTGTCATTTAATGAGCAGCATTAATCCAAATGTGTATGTGTAT
>JBBPBX010028035.1:7245-36860 GCA_038048925.1 Garcialebias charrua
CAGCCTGAGAAACAGGGTGAGGAGCTCCATTATCTGGTGGAGCTCGGAACAGAGCTGCTGCTCCTGTTCATCAAATGAAGCCAGTTGAGGTGTTTCAGAAGCATTTGATTTAGATGCTTATGAAACACCTCCCTTTTGGATGTTTTCCAGGCATGTCCTACATGTCCTAGACCCCAAACTCATTGCAGGGATTTTGTATGTTGTCTAAAACCAGCAGATGTCAAAACCTTTTTATTTTTTCACGTGAACATTAATAATAATCCTTTGTGCTATTGCCAGTTTTTACAATCCACGATGATTTTGGCATAAACATTGTGAAAAATGTGAATTCCCACTACAGAGGAAGTGCTACAGCTACTGCTCAGAACAAGTGTTCAATACAAAAACTGGACTTTATTTGTAACAGAAAATGTTTCACCCTTCATCCAAAAGGCTTTCTCAATTCAAAGAGCAGGCTGTGTGAGAGTGAGGTTATAAGATGTAATGGACCTACCCAGGGTCAAATTAAGGTTTTTGAACTGTCCAGTGATGACCTTTACTGACCACTCAGTAAAGCAAGACATTTACTACAAAATCATTCATTTAGCTGTAATCTGATAAATATAGTCACCAAAAGAGACTATTTCTATCTTTGATTTTATTCTGATGTGATCAAAAGAATAACTTTTGTCATTTTCATGATGTGTGCTTTTAAGCTGTGTTATTCTGTGAGAGTTAAACTGTGTTCACTGCTATGTTAAAGGTGAAATTGCGGGTCACAGAGACCCGACTGTTTTGTTTAGAAATAAGAAGACAGTTTAATCCGTTGTTTTTCATGAACAAGGCTCCAGCTGCTCTGTCTTTTCCTAAACAATTTCCCTCTGCTGCTGTAACCTTGGGTTCTGATAAGACAAGTGAACTCCTCTCTTTGTGCCTGCTCTTTAAGTTCTAAACTGTGCGAGAACGCGCCAGAGAGTTGCTGGGAACTTCCAAAGAGATGTGAACTTTCCCAAGAGCTGGACACGTGTGGTCAAGAGCTAACGACCGGCGTCTTCAGCTAAGGACTGATAACAGGCTGTTATGAGTCTACTTCGAACAAGCCGAGCTCAAAAACTTTGTTTATTCCCTCCTGGAATAAGTTTATCTTGAAGTCAGAGGCCTGAAGCTGACATATTCTCTGATGACCAACGCGGAAGCCAGGAGACGTTGAAACGTAAACTAAAACCAGTTTTGGACGTGCTGGGACTAAAGGACTCTGTGCATCTGAAGGCTGGTGTCTTCCCTCTTACCGGGCTGTCGTCAAAAGGTAAAGGGCTGTTTACAAAACGTACTTGGATTTTAGCAGAAGTCGGATGAGAAGTGTCACTCTGGTCTCATGCTCAGGATAATGTTCTTCTTAAATCTTTCCTCCTATTTCTTTTCCCTCTCAACCTAAGCTGGAAACTATATTTTAAGCTGAAATGCCCCTCAGACTAAATATGTGTAACATCTAGTATTTATGTCTGTTGTGTTAAATCAAGTGTGCTGACGTATTTGAATTGAAAGAAAGTGAAATCATGTCAATCAAGTGTAATGGTGTTAATTTAGTTGATTTATTTTAAATAAATGATAGTGTCTCTTTGACATATCAAACTAAGTTAACGTGTCCATTGTCACTTAATGGCTCTGTTTATTTATCCATCATAAAGATCACAGAAATATTGGGTAAACTGAAAAAGAAGAGAATCCGTGAATTACTATTCAATCTGAATAAGTAAATTAAGGTAAAAAGGAGGTCAGTATTAAACTGACCCCCTTTAACCCCTTACATCTGGTGGCCTCGTATCGGCTTCTAAAGTTTGTCGATGTATCTGTAATCTCTCATGAACTGTAACGTCATGGTTGGCATAGTGGGATCCAAGTTTTAAACTCTGAGGATAATAATTTGGCTGAGGTGTTCAAGACAGGCAGATTCTGCATGTTTTTATCATTTGAAGCTGTGAGATTATTATTGTTTCAACTCTGTTACACGCTGTTGGAAGCATTCAGGTGAAGTTTTTGTCAGCCGTAGTCTGTGGAGGTTCTGGTTCGGTTCCGATCCAGCTCACTCGCACAGACTCCTGTACGGAGCTTTGTTGAAATGACCGCCGAGTCATAGTGCCTGGAAGCTAATTTAACATCTACAAGATTGCTGTTGTGGTATTTTACATTTTAAAGAAGGTCGAAGCAGCATATATGTTAGAACGTTGTCGGATAATGGGTTCTGACCCGAGTTTTCTGCTCCTCTAACGTGGACCGGAACCGACCTTGAGTGACTCCGTGAGAGTCCGTGTTGTTCAACAGCTGCAGTGCTGGGTTACTGAGCGTGACTAAGTTGGCCTGTCTAGATGTGCGCCGCATGTTTCAGCATTTTGGGAAGTTAAATTGTAGCGTTTGAGTTGTTTTTAAGAGTCTATGAAGTTGTGGTCTGCTGTGCAAGCTAACGTTAAGAAGACGTGTGTCTACATGTTTGTTTATGAGCTGTGATTGGATGAAACGAGTACTGTGTGCTGTCAATCACTCATGTAGCGAACGCTGATTCGCTGTTGTGTGCTGTCAATCACTCTTGTGGCGAACGCTGATTCGCTGTTGTGAGCTGTCAATCACGTCGCACGCCGTTGCGACCAGCCCACTTTGTCGTCATTTCCGGCGCTACATTGGTCGAAGGTAAGAAACTACATTCGCCATTTATGCTTGGAGAATGAACTACATATGCTGTGATTGATTTGTTGACGTCACGTATGTTGTAGCGAGCTCCGCCTCGCTCACGTAAGAAGCTGGTGACGCGCTACGCACGCTGCGTTGGCCCGCCCATTTTTGTCGTCACTTCCAGGTGCCGCACTTTGAGTGACAGGTCACACTCGCTGGTTCACACTCGTTCACACACGAACACACACTTAAACACTCATCTGAAGCCATCAACACTGTCTAGCAACATAAACTTGTCTCTGACAAGAACGCGGTTCGAGCAATTATCACGTTCTTACTGAAAACTAACCCTAATAGGTTGTTTTCTTTCCATGTACTGAGTTAAACTGTGTTCACTGCTATGTTAAAGGTGAAATTGCGGGTCACAGAGACCCAACTGTTTTGTTTAGAAATAAGAAGACAGTTTAATCCGTTGTTTTTCATGAACAAGGCTCCAGCTGCTCTGTCTTTTCCTAAACAATTTCCCTCTGCTGCTGTAACCTTGGGTTCTGATAAGACAAGTGAACTCCTCTCTTTGTGCCTGCTCTTTAAGTTCTAAACTGTGCGAGAACGCGCCAGAGAGTTGCTGGGAACTTCCAAAGAGATGTGAACTTTCCCAAGAGCTGGACACGTGTGGTCAAGAGCTAACGACCGGCGTCTTCAGCTAAGGACTGATAACAGGCTGTTATGAGTCTACTTCGAACAAGCCGAGCTCAAAAACTTTGTTTATTCCCTCCTGGAATAAGTTTATCTTGAAGTCAGAGGCCTGAAGCTGACATATTCTCTGATGACCAACGCGGAAGCCAGGAGACGTTGAAACGTAAACTAAAACCAGTTTTGGACGTGCTGGGACTAAAGGACTCTGTGCATCTGAAGGCTGGTGTCTTCCCTCTTACCGGGCTGTCGTCAAAAGGTAAAGGGCTGTTTACAAAACGTACTTGGATTTTAGCAGAAGTCGGATGAGAAGTGTCACTCTGGTCTCATGCTCAGGATAATGTTCTTCTTAAATCTTTCCTCCTATTTCTTTTCCCTCTCAACCTAAGCTGGAAACTATATTTTAAGCTGAAATGCCCCTCAGACTAAATATGTGTAACATCTAGTATTTATGTCTGTTGTGTTAAATCAAGTGTGCTGACGTATTTGAATTGAAAGAAAGTGAAATCATGTCAATCAAGTGTAATGGTGTTAATTTAGTTGATTTATTTTAAATAAATGATAGTGTCTCTTTGACATATCAAACTAAGTTAACGTGTCCATTGTCACTTAATGGCTCTGTTTATTTATCCATCATAAAGATCACAGAAATATTGGGTAAACTGAAAAAGAAGAGAATCCGTGAATTTACTATTCAATCTGAATAAGTAAATTAATTAAGGTAAAAAGGAGGTCAGTATTAAACTGACCCCCCGTTTAACCCCTTACAAAACAGACTGAGATGACACGCACAAACCTATGTAAATTGAAAGCTGAGACAACACACACACCTACCTGAGATAACAACACACATCCTATGTAAAATGACGAATCACACATCACACCTTAACAGTAGGGGTTTCTTAAGGTCTTTGATAGTCTAATACACAAGAAGTGGCTCCTCTGTTCTCATCAGGTGTGAACCGTCTGGGAATCAGACCTTATGCCGGGTACCCACCGAACTTGTCAGAACACTCCTGCCGCCCCCTTTTGGCCGCTTGTCACGTTCACACAAAGCCACTGAAGACGCGTCTGATGACGCGCACTGGGGGGAGGCAGAGGAGGGGGTCTAGCTCGTTTTCCGGGTAGAGTTGTTGTGTTTCATGCTGCTGGCAGATAAAATCAGCAGCACGTGAGCCTCGTTACTACTGGAGTGGGTTTTCTACGAGCCGAACTGCAGCTCCGACAGTCTTTGTTGAGATTAAAACGTTTTTTTTTTTATGTTTGGGGTGATCGTACGCTGGAGCGGACAGCAGCAACTGTAAAAATTCCAAGTTTCTTACCGGAGTCTGGTTCCAATTCATGGAGGCTCGATGGGGTAAGTTTAAAAAGTCCAAAAAAAGTCCCGTTGTCGTTGTGTCATCACATAGCAGAGGCTCTCCCGATTGGTTGCTGGACGCGTCGAGCCGCAAAATATCAACTTTTCGATCCGACGCTGCTCAACGCGTAGGTTGCTTCGGACGCGTGCGTGCACAGAAAGGAACTGCCGCGTGCCGCTTCACGATACGCCACACCTCGACGCCTCTCCACATAGACTTTCAATGTAAACCGGCTGCTTCCGCCGCCCGACACGGGTCCAGTGGGTACCCGGCATAAGGCTGCATTATAAGTTTTTGAAAGTTGGAATCTGAGGCCCCCCGCCCCCCTCTGTTAAGAGAAGGCCTTTCTTTTTTCACATAAACAGCTTCTTTCACACCCCTCTCAAACCATCTGTGTTCTCTGTCCAAAAGAGACATGGACCGCATAAACTATACCACTCTGTTTGTGTGTAGGCGTTTTGTCCTTAGGGTGGACCAGTCTCTGTCTGAGAGTCCTGCTGGGTTTGAAATGTACTGGGATGTTGTGTTTGTTGAAAATCCATCTGAAATTCTCTGATACTCCAGCCACATAAGGGATGACAATGTTTTTCCGTCTGTTAGACTTTTTCTGTTCATTATTGTGTTTTGATGATTTCCTCGCTGACTTGACAAAGACCCACTTAGGATATCCACATGTTTAGAGAGATTTTTTGATGTGCTTCTGTTCCTTTTCCTTCACCTTCTGTCTTTGTGGGGATGTGTTCGGCCCGATGCTGTAAAGTTCTGATGACAGAAAGTTTGTGTTCCAGTGGATGGTGAGAGTCAAACAGAAGATACTGGTCTGTATGGGTTGGTTTTCTGTAAACTTCAATGTTGAGGCTGTCATCTCTTTCCATGTGGACCAAACAGTCCAAAAAAGGCAGCTTGTTATCGTTTGCATCCTCTCTGGTGAACTTGATGTCGTTGTCGACCGAGTTAATGTGTCTGGTGAATGCTTCCACTTCCTTGGTTTGGAAGTGGACCCAGGTGTCATCCACATATCGGAACCAATGGCTTGGCGCTGTTCCCTCATAGGAGTTTAGGGCTCACTGTTCTACTTCCTCCATGTAGAGGTTTGCAACAATGGGTGACACTGGAGATCCCATGGCACAGCCGTGCTTCTGTCTGTAAAAACTGTCATTGAACTTGAAATAAGTGGTGGAGAGGCAGAGATCCAGCAGGGTGCAGATGTGGTCTGGGATGAAGTTGGTCCTTTTGTCCAAATCCTTGTCTTGTAGAAGTCGTTTTCTGACTGTTTCTACTGCTTCAGAAATGGGTATGCAAGTGAAAAGAGAAGTCACATCATATGATACAAGAGTTTCTCCTGGGATCAGCTTCAAATGTTGAACTTTGGTGGCAAAATCAATGGAGTTCTTTATGTGATGAGGTGTGTTTCCAACAAGAGGAGCTAAAATACCAGCCAGATGTTTAGCAACATTGTATGTCACTGAGTTCATGCTGCTGACGATGGGTCTGAGAGGTGTATCTTCTTTGTGTATTTTTGGAAGTCCGTACAGACAGGGAGTGGCTTCCCTTGGGTACAGTCTATAATATAATGATCGATTGATTGTTTTCTCCTTTTCTAGTTTTTGCAGATAATCAGTGACTTTCTTTTTAAAGGTGTTAGTTGGATCCCTCGTCAGGGGCTCATAGGTGTTCCTGTCACTCAGTAGTGTGGTTATTTTCTCCTGGTAATCGGATGTGTTGAGTATTACTGTACTGTGCATCTTCCTTTGTCCGCTGGTAAAATGGTGATGTTTTGGTCCTGGCTGAGGGATGTTATAGCTTTCCTTTCCTGCGGTGTAAGATTTGAAGGAGGCAGTTTGGCACTGGAGAGGGTAGCTGATATTTTCGTTCGGAGTTATTCTGCCTCTGCTTCTGTCAATTTGTTGTTCCTAATTGTGGATTCAGTTGCCATGATTAGTTCCACAACAGGTATTTCATGTGGGGAGATTGCAAAATTCAGTCCTTTTGCCAACACGTTTTTCTCAGATTGTGTCAAGGTCCTGTTACACAAATTTCTAACCCACTGTTCCTGAGTACAGGTGGTCCCCGACTTACGAGTGAGTTCCGTTCCTCCGACTATCTCGTAACATGAAAATCTTGTAAATTGGGGACTACCTGTATATAGGTATATATACCACACGAGCCGCCACTGAACACGTACATGTGCAGTAATGAACAGTTACCAAGCATTTCAACTATCCTAACACTTTAAAACACTTTAAAACATTTATAAAAAATATAAAAAATAAATTTCTTACTTTGAGCTGCAGCTGTTTGCCTCCGCTCCGCTGCGTTACGTCCGAGCTCCCCAGCTTTCTGTAGCACCACGCAGTCCAAACCCTTTACAGGAAGGACTGTTAGTATGCTATCTTCATACATTTGGAGCCAGAAAAAGTTTAAATTTTAATAACTTACCGAAAGCCGTCTGTGCGCGCCGCCATTAGCTGCACCTGTTAGCCTAGCCCCTCCAACTCCGTGGTTGCTGTTGGGCATTAGCTGCACCTGTTAGCTTAGCCCGTCCAAAAAGGCTGTCGGCTTTGTTTCTCCAAGTTAGCTGGGTGTCCCCCGATATCTTTGGCTTCAGGTCCGACATCGAGGCAGGCTACAGGAACCTCTGATCGCACAAAGCCGGCTGTCGGATAGAGGCTGCAGCTACGAGGCTAATGTTAGCTCGTTGCTAATCCAAATGGCTGTCTGCAGCTTCACGCAGTCAACAGTGTCGTTTTGCTTCGCCCATCGTTCCTCCACAAAACCACAGTTCAGCTCCAGATCATGTGTCCGAGCGCAGGAACCTCTGATCGGACAAAGTCGGCTGCCGGATGGCTCACTCGTGGGCACTGCCGAAAACTGACTGACTGCTGAAAACTCGCGGGAACTGTCGTAAACTGCCACAAAACTTTGTAAATCGGCTTAAAAATTAAAAATTATGCACTGTACTGTAATTATAATAATAATACTTTATTTATAAACAACCACAGCTGCAACAAAGTGCTGTACACATGAAATTAAGAACATTTAAACACACAACAAAAATAATAATAATAATTATTATTTTTTATTTATTTCATATTTTTATTAAATAAGATAACCTCGTAAATCCGGAACCTCGTAAGTAAGAGCGCTCGTAAATCGGGGACCACCTGTATTTGTGTTGCGACAACCTCCTTATCTTGACTGATGGTTTGTGATGAGAGGAACACTCTGTTGTAGTTTTAGAAACTTGCTTTTTTGGCGTTCCTTGCTTTTTTGATGCTGTGATAGTTGAGCCTTTTCAACAAAACAAGATACTTCTTCCAACAGAGGTAGTGGTAGAAGAGTAGATAGCTTCTGGAGGGTCTGATCCATTTTGAGTGAGAGAGCTTCAATAGTGAAATGGATCTGCCTTATTCTCTCACTGAGCAGCTTGTTGTGAACTTTAAGGAGGATTCCTTCAGCTCTATGTCATTTGATTGTGGAGATGAGTTTTAAACTGCTGGGTGAGTTTTTCTTGTCTGTATCTCAGACTGAAACGAAGACGGTTCCTGTAGTCTGCAAGCTTCCTTGACATCTTCTCAAACTCCCGCACTGCTCTTAGGGTATCCTTCCCAAAATGCTTAGCAATATGCTAGTGAAGAAGAGAGAGGTGTGATGTGTGATTCGTCAATTTACATAGGATGTGTGTTGTTATCTCAGGTGTGTGTGTTATCTCAGCTTTCAATTTACACAGGTTTGTGTGTGTCATCTCAGTCTGTTTATAACCTCACTCTCACACAGCCTGCTCTTTGAATTGAGAAAGCCTTTTGGATGAAGGGCGAAACGTTTTCTGTTACAAATAAAGTCCAGTTGTTTTTTAATTGAACGCTTGTTCTAATTTCATCATGTCCTGGATGACTGAGAATCTTCACCAGCATACAACTACTGCTGCTGCTGTTTGCTCTATTAACTGCATACTTTTATCTAAAAAACCTCAAACTGATGGCACTACAATGGTTTACAGCATATCATTCGAACTGTTGATACTTTTGATATTGGAGTAGTTTTATGGCAGCCCAGATCCTCTTTGGGCTCAGACTAGCAATTAGCTCATCAGTCCAAGTCAAACTGTTAATGTGGTTTCCACTGATCTCCACTTTTAATGTGCACAGTATCAATGTGAACGTGTAGATAAATGTCCAGCTGGTAACATACCAGCAGCCTCTTTCAGTTTTGATGATGTCTTCTTCTTGCAGCTCGTCTCGTCCAACTGAACACAGCGGAGGCATCTTCCCACATTCTGCACAGCTTCTGTGTCTCTTTGCACCAAGTCATATTTTTGGAAGCTGCTTGTTGGAGGCACCATCAGTGAAAACAGAACTGTTGTGTGATTTTCACCCTCACTTGCTTCAGGCAGCTCTCGCAGCGTCGACAAGCTGCAACAACACAACAAGTTGTTGCAGAGCATCGGTGATGACTGAGAAACTGAGCTCTGCGTCCAGTTTCTTCACATTAAAACCAGACACTGAGCTCTTATTGATGTCTCTGTAAACTTTAGTTTTGCACATAATCATCCTGGTTGTTCATGAAGGTGTATTTATGTGTCACACAGTAAAAAAGCAGCTAAAATGTCATCAAAAACGGAAAAGCAGAATTTAAATGTAAATTACAACTGTCAGTCATTTTTATGACGCGCTGCTGCTTTAATGTAAATTACTTTGTAATACTACAATTTTTTTCATTATTTCCTAATCCTTACATCCTGAAACAGCCTTGATTCCAGCTGATTGTTTAATTTTTTATAATTGTATTATTATTTTAATAGTTTTGTTATTTAATTACCAGTTCTGGTCTGATAGGGTGGTTTGTTGTTTTTGGTGCAGCAACACTGCCCTCTGCTGAATGACTGCACCATCAGATCAGATTATCTCATAACTTCACATCTGCATAAACTGCTGAGTTTGAACATCTGTGTGGATAATTACACTGTTACAAAATATGTTATCAGGACAGCAGAGGCATTTTATAATTTAAGTATAAACATTAGTTCAATACTATCTGAGAGTTGGAAACTTTACACAAGAAAACTATTAATAATGCAGTTTACTGCATCACATTTTCATCTTATTTATAAACAAGATTTATTATCTATTTCATCAATTACCCCAAATAAAAATAAGTTTAACAATTGTTTTGAATAAGGTTTGTGGGCTCATACATCCAGGTAGATAACACAAAAAAGGTTCAATCATTTTATCTGGACCAGTTTCTTTAATGGAGAAACGTTTCGTCTTCCATCCGGAATACTTCATCAGTCTGTGGCCTGCCAACCAGATCTGTCCCATAAGTAGCCTTCATTGTTGTGTTTCAACACAGAAAACAATTTGTACAAATAAATGATGTAAGATCTGACCTCTGTAATATCACATGTGGAGTTCCCCAAGGCTCTGTACTTGGACCAAAGCTTTTTATTTTATATGTGAATGACTTGGTAAATGTGTCAGGACTCCTTAAATGTGTACTTTTTGCTGATGATACCACTTTTTTCTGTTTAGGTGAAGATATAGAACAAATGTTGGAATTGATAAAGACAGAATTTGTCAAGATACAAACTTGGTTTAAAATAAATAAATTATCATTAAATCTAGAAAAAACTAATTACATGATATTCGGTAATAAAAAGAAAACTGTTGATGTTCCACTCAAAATTGAGGATGTTGAGATTTGTAGAGTGAGTGAGGTGAAGTTTTTGGGTGTTATCATTGATGACAAACTGACATGGAAACAACACATAAATTCTGTAAGAATAAAAATAGCTAAATCGATTGCAGTACTGTACAAAGTCAGAGACCTATTGAATGATAAAGCTCTGTATTTGTTGTATAACACAATCATTGTTCCACACTTAATCTATTGTATTGATGTTTGGGGGAATGCGTGTAAAACAATCACAAAACCTATTTTTGTATTACAGAAAAGAGCTGTAAGAATTATCACTAGAAAGCATTACCGTCATCCATCAAGTACATTATTTTATCAACTAAAGTTATTGAAGTTCCATGATTTGGTAGACTATAATATTTTATCAGTTATGTATAGAGCTCAAAATAATGCATTACCTTTAAATATCCAAATGCACTTTGTTAAAAGACAAAGTTGTTATAATCTTAAGGGGACAGAGTTGTTTGTAAAACCACAATTCAGAACTAGTTTGAAGGGACGTTCTACCTCAATCCAGGGAATTAGATTATGGAATGGCTTGGAGAATGTAGTTAAAAATGCCAAGTCAATGTTTACATTTAAAAATGATCAAAACAAATGTGTTAAAAAATATATATGAAATAGCGTAATGTGTATTGTATTAGTTAGAAAATTAGAAAGAGTTAGTCATTTTGTACTGTTGGCTGAAGATTATTATTGTTTAATCTGATTGTTGGAAAAAGTTGGTTGAAGATTATTATTGTTTACATGGTTGATTATTGTTGTTTAATCTGATTGTTGGAAGTAAGGGGCAGATATAATAAGATTTATTCTTCTTTCTGCTACCTTTCATTTTTTTACATTTTGTACACAATCATTTATGAGATTGTCTTGTATTGTTTCTTTTGTAAAAAAAAATGAACAAATTTAATAAACATAAACAAACAAACATAAACACATAATCTCATGATGATTGAGCCTATAACCTTTTTCTGAACCATTTTGGCCTTGGTGTCTTCAGGCTGTTTCTGTGAGTAGCATTGGACTTCAGGCCTAAAACATTTGATTGTTAATCAAGATGATTGATTGTTTGGGACAGATGGGTCATTTTGCATGTGTTAAAAACCAGCTTCAGAGATTCCAACAGGCTTGAAACAGACATGAAGGCTACTTATGGGACAGTTGGCAGGCTGCAGACTGATGTTGTCTGGATGGAAGATGAAACATTTCTCCCGTAAGAAACTGGTCCAGATGAAATGATTTAACCTTTTTTTGTGAATTGTTTTGAATGTTACACAAAGAGCAAAGACACTAAAATGTCACCATGTGCTCCTAACAGAGCACTTTGCTCTTAGACTGCAGGTTTACTGGAAACAGAGCTTCGTCTCACGTTCAGATCCTAAACGCTGCCTTCACAAATCAGTAACAAAAAGTCATTTAAAACCAAGGCACGGGAAATTCATCCATCATCTTTACCTGCTTCCTTTTCAGGTCTCGGGGGTCACTGGTGCCCACATCCAGCCATCAGTGTGAAAGTTGGGACAGGTCTCCAGTCCATCACATGGACACATAGACAAACCATTCACTCTCTCAGTCACACCTAGAGACAATTTAGTTACCAATCAGTCTATAAACATGCATGTTTTGGTCTGTGGGAGGAAACTGGAGTACCTGGAAAAAACCCATACATGCACGGACAGAACATGCAAACTCCACCCAGTTCATTCATTCATTCAACCTTTATTTATACAGGCTAGCCTCGTTGAGTCACGGGGACTCATTTACAAGAGGGACCTGTCTCACTCACACCAAACAACCATCCACTCTCACACTCACACCTAGGGTCAATTTAGAGTCACCAATCAGCCTAACAAGCATGTTTTTTGGTCTGTGGGAGGAAACCGGAGTACCCGGAGGAAACCCACGCATGCACGGGGAGAACATGCAAACTCCACCCAGAAAGGCCCCGGACCGGGATTTGAACCGGCAACCTTCTCGCTGAGAGGCAGCAGCTCTACCAGTTGTGCCACCGTGCTGCCCTGAAAACAAAATAATTCCAGTTCATTTTGTTGACAAGAAAAGAATTCAGTTTCCCCATGATGATGTAATCAGTTTAAAAAAATGTGGGAAAATATTATATTTTTCTAATTATAGTTTGTTGTTCTTTGTGTTTTTGTGTAGTTGAAGGACCACTCTAAGGTCCAAGACTCATGACAGATACGTCAGCTGAGTCTGTGGAAAAAGCTTTTATCTTAAAAACATTTAAAGATTGTCCCTGCACATTAGCCTGGCCCTCGCCTTCCTGCACAGCTCCGCTCAATTCTCGTTTCCCTTCACTGCACAGTCTGGGACTTCTCCCATAGACAACGATTTCTCCGGCTGATTTTTGACCGGACCAATCACAGAACAGAAAGGCAGAGTTTTTGGCCCCTAACCCACCTGTCCCAGCGCAGCCAGCGAGCATCCGCATGTTCTCATACAAAGCGATGCAGGACTGTTTTATATGTGACACAAATGTATTAAATTCCCCTTCTTAATCCCTTATCTGGAGTTTTCTTTTGTTTTTTTGGCCAAAAGTCAAGTTATCGCTCCCTCCTCCTCCTCCGCTGATGAGGAAATGCCTCAGGTTGTCACGAGAGAATTAAACTCGGGTTTTACGTTGCTGCCCGAGTCCCATCAGATTTTCTGGTGTGCTGGACCAGCGATCCATGGTTTTATTTTTTTAGAACGTTTTATTAACATATAAACACAGAATATGCAGCGGCAGGCTGCAGCGAGAGAAAATGCAGCAGGAGGCGGAGCAGATGTCAAGTTCAACAGACCACGGGGGAGCAGCCATATATGGCTCTGAGGGGGAGGGAGCAGAATGCTTTTCCCTGTTCAAAATTTTTCTAAGATCCAATGGTTTTGTTCCTCAGCAGAGGCCACGCCTCCAGCAAGAATCGTTTCTCTATGGAGAAAGTCCAGACCCTAGTACGAAGCGAAGTGAAGGACAAGGGTCTGGTTTTAACCAGGCTACCTGCACATGGTCCCTGGATCTCTTCCATTAACTACTGCTTCTGAAGTCACCAACATTACAATTTGAAGAGGTTAAGATTACATCATTTTGTTTAATGTTTGTGTTGTTGTTTTTTAAGAGTGAAACTAAAATGAAATGTCAAAGAGTCAGAGTCAGAGTCAGAGAGTCTTTATTGTCATTTGCACCGCATGTGGTACATGAGATGAAAACGAGATTATGTACACGAGGTCCCAGTTACATCCAACAACAAATGAAAGAGAAAAACAGTAATAACATCGAGAACTAACTAAGAAAAACATCAACTAGTAATACACTAAGCCTAATATAGTGGGAATAAACAGCAGCACGAACATGAGTTTGTATGAGCAGATGGTCACAGATGAACACAGATGAACACAGCAACAAGAAAACAGATCAGCATCAGCATGATGTGATATTTTGCAGTGTTTATTTTAATTTTATTTTTATTTATTCATGAGTCTAACAGCCTCAGGGTAGAAGCTGTTCCTCAGTCTAGTGGTTCTACACTTGATGCTCCTCAACCTCCGTCCTGAGGGGAGTGGGGCAAAGAGTGAGTGTGCTGGATGAGTGAGGTCTTTCATGATACAGGTGGCTCTTTTCCTGCATCTAGAGGTGTAAATGTCTGTGATGGTGGGGAGACTGACTCCAACAGACTTCTGTGCAGCCTTCACCACTCTCTGCAGAGCTTTCCTCTCTTCAACTGTGCAGCCTCCATGCCACACGTTGATGCTGGAGCACAGGATGCTCTCCACTGCACACCTGTAGAAGGAGGTGAGAACTGGGCTGCTCAGACCAGCTCGTCTCAGCCGTCTGAGGAAGTAGAGTCTCTGATGACCTTTCTTGATCAGGCTGGTGGTGTTGTTGCTCCAGCTGAGGTTATCATTCATGTGTACACCCAAGTATTTGTAGCTGGAGACCACTTCCACTGCAGACCCACCTATTATCAGTGGGGCATGGGTGTGTTTGTTCCTTCTGAAGTCCACAATCATCTCCTTTGTCTTCTTCACATTCATGTGAAGATTATTCTCTTTGCACCAGCTCTCCAGGTGTTCCACCTCCTGTCTGTAGCTGGACTCATCATTGTTTGTGATGCATCCCACCACCGCTGTATCATCTGCAAACTTAACAATATGACAGCCTGGAAGTGTGGCTGTACAATCATATGTGAGCAGAGTGAACAGAAGGGGGCTCAGCACACATCCCTGAGGAGAGCCAGTGCTGAGGGTTATGGTGGAGGAGGAGAAGTTGTGGATCTTCACGGACTGTGGTCTGTCTGTTAAGAAGTCTAGTATCCAGTTACAAATAGAGGGGCTTAGTCCAAGTGTAGATAGTTTGTCTATCAGAGTTTGGGGGATCATGGTGTTGAAGGCAGATGTGAAGTCCACAAAGAGCAGACGCACGTATGAGTCTTTCTGATCCAGGTGGGTGAGAGCAGTGTGGACCACGGAAGAAATGGCGTCCTCTGTTGATCGGTTCTCACGGTATGCGTATTGATGAGGGTCCTCATTGATGTTGACGGTTGCCTTGATGTGGGACATGACCAGTTTCTCAAAACATTTAGCGACTATCGGGGTGAGGGCCACCGGTCTATAGTCATTCAGACCAGTCACTGTGGAGCTCTTTGGGACTGGGATGATGGTCGCGGTCTTCAGGCAGGTGGGAACTGACTCCAGTGCAAGTGAGGTGGTGAAGATGTCAGCCAGCACCTCACAGAGCTGGTCCGCACATTCCTTCAGAACTTTCCCTGGGATGTTGTCTGGTCCGGTTGCTTTATGAGGATTAATCTTTCTGAGACTGCCTCTCACTTCTGCTGCGGACACCCTGAGATGCTCTTCATCTGGTGATGAGGTGAGTCTGGTGCTAGCAGGTCTGTTTGGATCATCAAAACGTGCATAAAACTTATTGAGGGCATCAGGCAGAGATGGGTCCCTGGGGCATTGTTTGTTTTTGCCTTTGTAATCTGTTATGCATTTAATACCCTTCCACATGCTCCGTGGGTCTTGTGAGGTGAACTGTCCCTCGATCCTCTGTGCATACGTGGCCTTGGCCTTCTTAATGCCATCCTTCAGTTCATTCCTGCTCTTTCTCAGTTCCACTTTATCTCCTGACTTGAATGCAGTGTCTCTGGCTGCTAGCAAGGCGTGAACTTCTTTATTTAACCAGGGTTTCCGGTTCGGGTAGGATTTCACATATTTTTTTATGGATACATTTTCAGAGCATGTACTGATGTAACCCAGGACTGAGGAAGCATAGAGTTCCATGTCCACTGAACTACCATCAGTGGCTGCTTCTCTGAAAACAGACCAGTTTGTCCTCTCAAAACAGTCTCTCAACATGGGGGAACTATCTTGAGGCCAGATTGTTATTTCTCTTTGTTCCGGCTTTGAGCGCCTGAGTGGAGGGAGTTCTCTTGGGGCCAGAATCAGAGAGTCGTGATCGGAAGATCCGAGCGCTGGGCGTGTCTTCGCCGTGTATGCCCCCTTTACATTTGTGAAGACTTGGTCGAGTATTTTATCTCCTCTCGTAGCTGCGAAGACGTTCTTATTGAAGGCTGGGAGGGACACTTGGAGATCTACGTGATTGACGTCCCCGCAAACAATGAAAAGCCCCTCAGGATATTTACACTGCAGCGAGGTGAGTAAGTCATGAATCTCTCCCTGGGCGTCATTAGCATTAGCATCGGGTGCTATGTAAATAACGCTGATTACGATCACTGAATAGTCACGTGGCATATAATGCGGCCTACATCTTATTGTGATCAACTCCACGGCAGCTGAACAAGCTCTTTTTATCACAGCACAGTTCGTGCACCAATCTTTGTGTACGTAAATACAAACACCGCCACCTCGCGTTTTCCCCGTAGTCTCGATGCACCGGTCTGTTCTGAAAAAGAGCCGGTCGTCCAGCTCGTAAACAGAGTCAGGAGTGTCCTCAGAAATCCATGTTTCCGTAAGACAAAGCACGGAACATCTTCTCATCTCCTCCGACGTGGTCACCCTCAAACGAAGTAGATCCATCTTGTTGTCGAGTGAGCGAACGTTAGACAGGAAAAGAGCCGGCATCGGGGGTTTACCGGTTTTAGCGTCTTTCCGCATTCTCGTCATAATTCCTGCACGACAACCCCGCTTCTTTCCTCGTGAGCATCGCTTCCTTTTCTTTCCCCTGGAGTGCATCTGCTTCCAGAAGGACGTTTTTAGCAGGTCCAATCTTCCGAGTTCTGATTTGAGTTCGTTGCTGATTTCAGCTGTGCCCTGTGGTAAATCCGCTCCAATTCTTAACAGATCAGTTCGGCTGTAATTCACCCGCAAAACACGCGCAGAGTCAGGTACAAAAACACTTTTAAAATTACTAAAAACTAGAGATGATCCGGGAACTCGTGAAGCTGCGGCTGCACTGAGCGCGGCCATCTTGCCATTTGCCAAAGGAAAGGAAACCTATGTGGACTTGAAACCAGAAAATCAAACCAGAAAATCAGTCAAATATTTAGTTTTATTCCAAACATACAAAAACTGATCATATTTTAAAACAATACGTTCAGTTTTTACTGCTTAAAAAAAGATGACAACAGCTGGAGCGTATGACACAAAGCCTGAGGCAGTTTAATGAAGGACTTGAGTCCAGACGGAACAGAGCGTGACGGTTCCATCATGTATGTCCCATGACATGTAGAGCGGTTGTTTTATTTTACAGGCAGTATTTGTAGCTGTTGGTTCCAGTCAAGAGTCTCTTGTGCACCTTGAAGGTGTGTAAATGTCTTGAAGGTGTGTAGATGTCTTGAAGGTGTGTAGATGTCTTGAAGGTGTGTAGATGTCTTGAAGGTGTGTAGATGTCTTGAAGGTGTGTACAGGTAAATGTGGATTAGAGTCCATGAAGTGTGGAGCTGATGATGTCCATGAAGGTGGCTTCGATGCAGTAGCAGAGCTGGACGTCGGGGTCGGCTCCACCCAGATCCTCCATTGCCGTCAGCTTGGAGGAGCGTCCTCCGGGAACTGCAGCCGCCTGGGGCTTCTCTTTGAGACTCTGAAAACCTGAGGATGAAAAATAAAGCTTTGCTCATGTGTACGCCAACAAGGGGAAATAATTTCAATCACAAGCTGTCCATCTCTTTGATTCTGACCACATTTTACTTTGAACACACTTCAAAAAAAACTGGATACTATATTATTACTAGTATTTTCCGAGGGTTATACACAAATTGGTTTTCTTCACTAATGAGTTTTCTCTATAAACATTTAAAACAAAACATACTTGTGTGTCTTATGTCAAAACCACTAAATGTCCATCTATTCCTGAGGTGTAAATCCCTAAAAATGAGGACAGGTCATATTTTTTGTTTCCTCCCTCTGTGACCCGACCCACTGAGCAGTCATTCAGATGTGCACAAGCTGAGGTGGAAACATTCCCAAAAACTTTAATGTCTCTTGAAAAAAATTTTCAATAAACAAACCAGACAGCTGGTTGTACATTTTATCAGGCACATGTACGGTAGCAGTATGTAATCATGGGGTGGATGAACTTAATTAATCAAACATGGAGCGACACCAGTCTCTCATTTCAACTCGTCCTTGATCTTTATTTATTCATGTTCCTTTGGGGAAAAATCAACCACATTATTTAACTGCTTCAAAATACTATTTAAAACTAGTCAGTCTTTTAGAACAATCTCAGCCTGAAATGAAAATATCAAGTGACATTTGTAGAATTTTACCTCTTTAAGGGTCTTTTGTGTAAAAAAAAAAAAAAAAAAAAAAAAACTCCATATTTCAGTTCTATTAAATTTTCCAAAAATGTTTATTTAAGAGCAGTTTTTGGAGGGAAAAAAGGGACTCCATTAGTATGCCTAAAATAAAAATATTTTTGACAATGTTTTGAAAATTCCAGTCCAGAGTTTTGTGAAGACCGTCCAGACCACCAGACCCTTCAGAATCTGTTGTGGACGATGACACCTTGTTTTCGGTCAAACTTATATCTCTCGGTTTTTGAACACCAATGTCTTTTCATAATCGTTTTTTGTTTTTCAGTAATATAATTTTCTTTATTTCTAAACTCTGCCCATGATAGAATCGTTTATTCTAAAATTGTTTTTCTGAAATATGAGCGAACTGCAGGAGCACGCTACACCCGGTAATGGTGACCGGCCTTTGGATAAACTGACAGACGTCAACCGTGTGAAGCGTTTCACTCTGCAGCCTGCATCCAGGTCCAACATTTATTTAGCACTAAATGTTCATTTGTGCACATTACAAGTGAGTTTTTGTTCTTCACATCCAAACTAAACAGACTGTTGGATGAGATGAGGTGGACTCTGCTCTGGCCGGGGAAGATGTCTCTCTGCTGGCGGGGAGGTGAACTGCATCTCTGTAGATTTATTTCAGAGACTCTAATGCCGGGTTCCCACCAAACGCGTCAAAACGCTCCCGACGTGCAGTGTTGGCTGCTTGTCAACAGCTGTCTGTTCACACCGAACGCGTCTGGCTCCTTTTCCGGTCGGGTTTGTTTTGTTTCTTGTACACCGGGCAGATGAAATCAGCTGTTCGTGAGCCTCGTTACTACTTGAGTGGGTTTTCTACGAGCCGAACTGCAGCTCCGAAAGTCTTTGTTGAGATTAAAACGTTTTTTTATGTTTGGGGTGACCGTATGCTCGAGCGGACAGCGGCAACTGTAAAAATGCCAAGTTTCTTACCGGAGGCTGGTTTCTTCATGGAGGCTCGTTGGGCTAAGTTTAAAAAGTCAAAAAAAAAGTCCCGTTGTTGTTGCGTCATCACATAGCAGAGTCTCTCCCGATTGGTTGCTGCAACGCGGCGAGCAGCGAAAGTAGGTCAAAGTTCATTTCGTTGAAATCCGGCAGCCGCTGCTTTGGATGCGCCGCGAGCGCGGAAAAGAACTGCCGCGCTGCTCGAACTGCTCAAAACGCGCCGCGTCACGCTGCGCCGCTCATCGCCGCTCCTCCATATAGACTTTGCATGTAAACTAGCTGCTTCAGCCGCTCGAAACGCGTTCAGTGGGAACCCGGCATAAATATAAAGGTGGGGCACCATCTGAGCTACGGTAATATAAAAATCTAAAGAAAGTTTAATAGTAAAGGTAAAAAGAAAAACATTAGTGAGAAGAATTCATTATTTTATGATAAATATACAATTAAAATTTGTTTTTACAATACGTTCTAAATTGGCAGATTTTTTTCCCCCTCAGCAACATGAGTGTTGTAAAGTTATTGTGAGGTTATGAGATCATTTAAAAACATTTGACAAAATTTAAAAAAGTACCGGTAGAAGTATTTTTAGGCATTGTCAGAAAAAAACATGTTTATTGACTGCACCAAAATAAATAAATAAATAAAAGCACAGATAAAAATATGTGCCCTATTTTCCCCCAAAAGATGACAGAAGGGTTTTGAAACAAACAATTGTGACGAGCTACAATAGTTAGCATGTTAGCAGATTAAATCTATGAATTATTTTGTAATGGTAATGTTGTTAATGTAGTAACTCTATAAAACTGTTAACTACTGTGCCGTCCAGAGGCCAACTATACTTACGGGCAATGAAAGGGTCGATGTCCCTGGCTTTGGTGGCCACATCAGAAGCACAAACCTGGCCCACTTGTACCAACAGAGCTGCCACATCGTCGTAGAGAGGGGGGAAGGCCTGGCAGAACGCCACCAGACATGGCAGGGTTGGCATGAAGAAGGTGAAACGCTTGGCATGGCTCAGCACTACAAACAGAACACACACACACACTGAGTACACACTTCGAGAGCTGTGCAAACATCCACACAGATGTCTGCAAGGCTGATAAATACGACACATTTGAGTAAACAAGAGAGGAAGCTGCACTAGCAGCTAAAAACCAGACGGTGGCAGCCATCCACCGAGGAGATTACAGCTTACTGCAGCTGCTCTAACTGAACAGTTTCTACCAACAGATCTAATGACTGAGAAGACAGGACAGGAAATAAGGAATATTCACAACATAAGCAGCAACAAGCAAAGTCTTCAGGTATAACATGTGCTGACCTGTTAAAAGTGTGCCCATGACACTAATGGCCAGCCTGGCCACACACAGAGATTTGGGCAAGGCGTATTGAGTACACAGGTGTGACAGCAGCTGTATTGCAAAGGTCTGTGGGGACACACATGCACAACAACACAGATCTTTTATTTATGCAAACATTTGGTACAGAATACCCAGTAGAGGTGTGTTTCACTGCACAACACTGACAGAGGCTCTGGCAGCATCTTAGGGAGAGTTCAGCCAGAAAACAGAGGAGAAGTTGGAGGCTCACCTGCTTTTCCAGTTGGGGCTGGGCCAGCAGCTCTGGGATGAAGTCCAAACATATATGGATGGAGGGGATGCCTGCCACAGTTAGAGGCAGCAGAGCCTGAGGATAGCCCTGATGGACAGGAACAAGGAAATATTCAACTTGTCATTCAACTACAAAGATGTGGGAGAGCACAGCAGATCTGCTCTCACTATGACTCTCTTTGACTCGGGTGCACACACAGAGCGGCTGCTACTTAACAGCATGGATAAAGGTGGATTAGTGTGGCAGGAAGGATCACTTTGATGAAGTCCACCATATGGCTGCCTGATACTTGAGCCATTTATACTCACACTGTAGCTGAATGTGATGTGGTCACCAGGACGGCTGCTCTTATTTAAAACACTGTAGCATTAAACATGGGTTCCACTGATAAAGTTTGGGTGAGTTCTGCAGGAATGAGGCCGTCCATCAGCTGGGCTTACCTGAAAGTGAACCAGCTTAGCAATGTTGGGGTCAGCAATGAACATCTGATGCAGCAGACAGCAGATGAGACACTGCACCTCCCTCAAGTCACTGAACAGGCCTCCTTCTGGCTCCGGGCCCCCCACATCTACTCTGGCTGTTGGGCCCTGGTTTCCTGGTTTTGGTTTCTCTGGCGTGGGCCCCAGATTGCTCCTTAAAAGGCTCTCAGTGTTGGCTCCCAACGGCTGTTCTTCAGAGGTTGGCAGACATATCTCCAGGAGAATCTGGACCGCGGCGCTGTCCTGCACGTCAACACAGACAAGGAGGCGTTACACTGGTTCTCACAGAACTGGCAGTGAGGACACACTGGGTTTTATAAGAAGTAAGATCAGTAGATGGGGTCTTGATCTGGATAAAACACCTGCGCAGCTAGAAGGGCGTTCTTCAGCTCCTCCCTGGTGACCTCAGGTGTGTCTGCTTGACCAGGTGCTCCCACGTTTGAAACAGTCTGATTTTGACGGTCAAAGTCAGCCGTCTCCTTCAGGTGGCCCTGCAGGTAGGCCTTGGAGGCCATCAGATAACCATTCAGCATGTGAAGGACAATGTCCATCAGTGGAGGACACCTGACATGAAGACGATCCAAATAAGGTTCAGACACACATTGCTTATTTTTAAACACTTCTTTAACATATGAACTGGAGCTCTATTAGTATCAAGCTGCTGATGTTGGATTTGCTGATAGAAAAAATGTGCTTGGATACATGAAAACGTGCAGCTCCATGAGGAATAGTGCACTCTGACTTCTGGTGGCAGGACATTATACAGCATGAACAAAGGAGCAAAAAATATACATAATTTCTACGTGCACTAGAGAGGGATTTAGGCTAAATGAATGTTTAAACCAGCCTTCTCTAAATCAACAGCTCAGACATGCTTCACTATCAAAACATTAATTAAAGTTCAGGTCCCAGAAAGTTGGACTTTAAAAATGCCAGTTCAGTCGTGTAATCACTTGTGGTTTTATGCAGTTACAATTAAGTTTTATTCTTTTTTAATACTGTATTTTATTAGACTGTTTAACTTGAGTAGCATAAGGTTTAGCTTTACTGCTGTATAAACTTAAAGCGTCACTGACATGATTTTTTTACTATGCATAAAATTGCTCAATATATATATATATGTATTTTATCATTTAAAGGTGCTATGTGTAACTTTCTGTAGAGTGCAGAACTTAGAAAAATTTTCAACAGGCAAAGCATTCTGATCCCTCCCCCTCAGAGCCATATATGGCTCTGAGGGGGAGGCTCTGCTGAAATTCAAATTCAAGCTCTGTTTTTATTGGCTGGTTAACGGCGGGTCACTCTGTGTTTTTAGTGTTTTTATAAATGCTGATAGAGAAGCAAGGGGACTATAGTTTTTTTCAGAGATTACTTTGTCTAACATCAGTCTGTCAGTAGATAGTGACAGAGTGAAGAAATATGTTAAAAATATATTGTTAGAAAAGTTACAGACTGCATTACAAAGTTACATAGTGCAGCTTTAAATATGTTCGTTTTTGCAAACAAAATGAAAAATCAATTTAATTTTGCTTTAAAAGTGATTTTAAACTTTGCGCTGTGTTTATTCACGGGAAATCAGATTACATGCGAATGCAACATCTGTGATGTAAAATCGGGCAGAAGCAGTCTGCGTGTGTCAGCTGCTCGCCTGCACATCGCAGGTTTTTTTTTACTTGAAAAATGCAGTTACGTTGTGTCGCATTTGGGTGTTCTAATATCATCAGTGAACAAGTGAGACTTTTCACTTTCCCAAAAGATGAAAACCTTCGTCAAGACTGGACTAAACAAACAAAGCTGCACCACTCGAAGCCCCCTCTCACCTGAAGGTAAGTCTCATACGGCTGCAGACCTAAATTAGATCCTGTTGTTTCTTGTTCCATCACCCAAACTATTTTCTGCTTCCCAAAATGAAGACAAATAGCTCAAATCTTCACATAGATTGATAAATTCGTCGGGTTTTAAATTGTCCGCTATTAGAGAGACCAGAGCCCTCTGCCCGATTTTATGTCACAGATGTTGCATTCGCATGTAATCGGATTTGCCATGAATAAACGGTGCAAAGTTTAAAATCACTTTTAAAGCAAAATTAAATTGATTTATCATTTTGTTTGCAAAAACGAACATATTTAAATGATAAAAGATATATATTTTGAGCAATTTTATGCATAGTAAAAAAATCATGTCAGTGACACTTTAAGAACTGTTGTAGCAAAATTCTTACTTCTACAAACCTTAAACTTTTACTGCTTTAAATCAAAACATCTGAATTGTATCAAGTAACTCTCAAATCACTACTAAGCTTTAAAGAAGAGTTGACAACGAGAGTTTCAGGCATCTTCTAAATGTCTTTGGACACATGTCATCTGTGTGGTGGAGCGGTGAATCTGAAGTCCTGCAGCTACCTGTACACTCTGTGGTCACAGCGCAGCACGATCAGAGGATCCACCATCAGGTCGTTCTGTGTGTACTTCTGCTGGCCCAGCAGCTTGGCTGCAGGCTGGAGGGCGTTGACTGTCATCACCCACAACCTAAAACACAAACACCAGTTCATGGAATGAATAGTAGACACCTGTCAGATACAGGTGCTGAAAATAAACAGATTCATTAAAGAACCTAAAACACAAACACCAGTTCATGGAATGAATAGTAGACACCTGTCAGATACAGGTGCTGAAAATAAACAGATTCATTAAAGAATCTAGATTCTTAGTCCTGGTGATTCTGAATCGATTCTAAAGGCCCATAAATCGATTTAAAAATGCGTTTAAGTTTGATTTTTTTCCACCCCTACTCTCGAGTGTACTGCACATAGCATTACGTGTCCACTTGGCCACCGTAGAGTTTGGCCTTGTAGGCCACCGTACAGCAAGCTAGTTAGCGCCCTTTATGTGAATGGAGTCTGTTAGCATGTAGCAGGAGGACCGCATGATTCAACCCGCTCCTTCATCGTTAAAAATCATTTTGGATCCTACAACGTTCTGGGGGAAGACGGAGCTTAACAAGAGCACGGTTGTTTACAAGAAGTGTCAAATAAAATTACGGTACAGTATTTTGGAAATACGACAAATGTGCGGAAGATGAAAGTGAAGCAGCCGACCAGCGAACTACAACAACCTTCCAGCTGATTTCCCACTACATGGCTTATTATATCATAAAGATTTACGAGCAGGCAGCTCAGTGGAAGGCGAGAGGTTTAGGGTTATTTTTAATATGCTGGATCCAATGTAGGTTGTTTCTTCATATACATTTTTTAGTGATAAAGCAGCTCCACAACTCCACCATGAAACAAAGAATAAAGTGAAAGAAGTTCTGATGCAGCTGCAGCTCAAAGGTAACTGTGTTTTCCATTATTCTACTAAAAACGTACAGACAAGTTGTACAACAAACAACGTAATTTGTCTTTTTAACAAGTTGAAGAGGTCAGATGAGACACATCGCCTGGAGACAGTTTTAAATGATACAATTTATGGTTTATAAATTATTACAGTTCAGAAGTGTTTTTGTGCAGATTTGCACAGGTTTTGAAATTTTGTTAAAGATTTACTAAATATTAATAAATATGGTTCAGACTGTGAAGTCTGAATATTTCATATTATGTTAAGTTTAGAAAATATAACAAATGTTAGAGCAAAGTGGTTAAAAAAAACTGAAGTCTGTATTTTATGACGAGTTAAAGGTTAATATACTATGGTAGGCTGAAGTCGGTTTACTTTTGTATTTATATATTTTGAATTATTTGTCTGTGATGGACTGGAAACCAGTCCATGTGTCCCCCGCCTCTTGCACAGTGATGGCTGGACATGAGCACCATTGACCCCTGTGACCCGTAAAGGAAGAAGTGGATAAAGATGACTGATGGATGATTTGCTCCTAGATTTTTATTTTATTTTAGAAAAATCCAGGCAGCTAAGCTAACCTATTACTGGTAATTTAATTTACTACAGAATTTTATGCACCCCTATATTTGTTCCTATTTTTTGGTATAAATATAAAGTGATGCAAAAAGATTTGATACAGTAAAGAACCTAAAATTATTGTTTTAAATAAATGTTCTATTTGTTTACATTTTAATCTCTTCAGCTCGTCAGTTACATAATTTAAACCAAATTCATGATCATTTCAATAGAAAATCATTTCTGAATTAATTTAAAAAATGATTTTGAATTGAATCAAGTCACCAGACACAGATTCACACCCCTACTGTCCGACCTGGTGCTCCACATTTTGCACTAACGTTTGAAACACTAAAAAAGATCGGGCTTTGTTCCAAGATGTCAGAGGTCAAATTCAATCAGTATAATTTGGGAGTTAAATGATGAAACACAGCCAACATACTACACAAAGCGCAGCTTTGTACAGGCCTAATGGTTCCATTTCACCCCCAGTCCTTATCAAACTGATGCTCATCTCTGAACAGCACATCCACTTGGAGCTCCCAGTCTTGGGGCAGCTAGCATCAATCAATAGATCTGTGTGTAATCTGACACCGCTGCCCTCCTCCAAGATTCACCAGGACTTCAATCCTCGATTTCTCTGCAACACTCAATAGAAAAAGAAGAGAGGGGGAGGCAACAATCCTTTACATCTGCTTCATGGAGAGTTTTCCTGCCCTGAGCTTTTCTTGTTCGGGCCTCGTTTGGATCAATAAAAAGTCTGCTCACAGCTTAGGTAACTGTCTTTCAGGCCCTGGGGCAGTGAGGGTGACCCTCGTGTAACCAGCACGTTCATGCACACTGACAGAGGTAGGAGGAGGAGGAGGTGTGGTGTTTTTTGGCGGTTGGCAACCAACTTAATGGTTCATTACCGCCACCAACTGGTAAGGAGTGTGGATCAGGATTCTACTGACTCAACTATACTGATTAGAATTAAAAATTAAAAAATAGTAATAAAATAAAATAAAAAGTAAAATAAAAATAAAATAAAAAATAAAAAAGAAATATATATATATCTATATATATATGTTTTTTTTTTCTTTTCTTTTTTTTCTCTTTTTTTTTTCCAACAGAAATAAAAGAAACACTTAGAGAAAAGGTAAAAAATTAAAAAATTAAAAAAAATAAAATAAAGTAAAATAAACCAAAACTGCAAAGAGTAATTAAATCCTACCAAATAAACTAGTATTTCGAAGAAACTGCAATACCAACGGATAACATCTATCTTCCCTTAGCACTTCTGATAATTTGTATCTTGTTTGAATAAGTTCAAGATTTTGAATAAGCATATATCTTTCCTTTACATATTTATTACAGTGTAGCATAACATGCTCAACCGTTTCTTCCTGGCCACAGAAGCCACAATTTCCTGTATCAGTTTTCCCCATTTTAAACATTGTGCTGTTCAACCTAGTGTGTCCAGTTCTGAGTCTTGAGAGTATTATATCCTCTCTTCTGTTTTTCCTCCCACTTCTCATTTCTCCAACTTTCCTTTGTATTTTATAAAACCATCTACCTTTGCGTTCCTCCTCCCATTGTTTTTGCCATTTTTCCTTTAATGTTAGTTTGATGATGCTTTTAATTTCTAATTTACTGAAAGTAAGATCCATATCAACATTAATATGGCTTGTTGCTTCTTTTGCTGCTTTATCTGCCAACTCATTACCATTTACTCCGATATGAGCCGGTACCCACAAAAATTCAACTACGAGTCCCATATTCTGTATTCTGTACATTGTCTGAAGAATTTCTAAAAGAATGTCTGGTCTACACTCTGACTTATTTTCATATAAACTTTGCAAAGATGAGCTCGAATCCGAACATATTATTGTTTTCAGTGGTCTAATATCCTCTATCCATTGCACTGCTAAAAGTATTGCCAGCAGTTCCCCTGTATACACTGATAATCTGTCATTAATTCTTTTGTTTGTTGAGATTTGAAATTCTGGAACAACAAATGCTACTCCTGTCCTGTTTTGTGTATCTCTGGATGCGTCTGTATAAATCTGAACGTAGTTATAATAGCTATTTATGTAACTCTGTACAGTATGATGATCCAAACTGGATTTCTTATCTTTTTTCTTTTCAAGTAATGAAAAGTCAGTTTTTACTTCAGGGAGAATCCACGGATGTATTACCGGTAACGGTACAGTTGGGCTAATAACCAGGTGAGCCACTCCGAGTTCTGCAGCTGTCTGTTCTACTGACCATCCAAAGGTTTTTAATTTTTTCCTCTCTTTCTCCCAGCAGGGTTTTAAGGTGCTATGTGTTGGATGAAGCGGGTTATGTCCCTGCAAATTTGCCCAGTAGGTTATTGATAGCTGGGATCTTCTTAACTCTAATGGCATTTCCCCCATTTCTACCTGTAGAGCCGCCACTGGAGTTGTTTTGACAGCTCCTGTACAAATCCGTAATGCTTGATACTGTATGCGATCAAGGTTTCCAAGAACAGTATCTGCTGCAGATCCATATACCACACATCCATAATCTAATATTGACCTTATCAATCCAGTATAAATATTTTTTAATGCAATTCTGTCTGCACCCCATCCACTTCCTGTTAAGCACCTCATTATATTCAGAGCTTTCTTACATTTTTCTAGGACTTTTTGAATGTGTAAGTTCCATGTTAGTTTTTCATCCAACCACATCCCCAGAAACTTAATATTCGGTACTTTCTCTAATTCCTGGTTGTAGAGTTTGAGTTTCAATCTGTATTCATTTCTTTTTCTTGTGAAAAACATTAGTTTAGTTTTTTCAGTTGAAAACGTTACTCCCCATTTAGTTTTTTCAGTTGAAAACGTTACTCCCCATTTATACGACCATTCTTCTATTGTAGCCTCCTGCATTTTTTTAACAAGAAATTTCAAGTTTTTTCCTCTTTTCCAAATTGCTCCGTCGTCTGCAAAAAGAGAAACGCCCATCTCATTTCCAAGTTCAGAGAACACATCATTGATCATCAGAGAGAATAGTAGAGGACTCAGTATACTTCCTTGGGGTGTCCCATTTTCAGCAGAGTATTTTTGAGAATAGCACTCTCCTACTTTAACTTGGATAGTTCTGTCCAACAAAAAGTCCTTGATCCATTTCAACATTCGACCCGAAACACCCGAGTTACATAGTTTAATTAGCAACCCATCCTTCCACAGCATATCGTATGCCTTCTCAATGTCAAAAAAGATAGCTACAACACTTTCTTTATTTACTTGAGCTCTCCTTATTTCATGTTCTAAGCATAAAGTCGGATCCATTGTATTTCTCCCCTTTCGAAAACCACTCTGGTATCCAGCCAAGTAACCTTTCATCTCCATATGATATACCAATCTATCATTTATCATTTTCTCCATGATTTTACAGATGGTAGATGTTAATGAAATAGGTCTGTAGTTACCTGGTTTAGTACAATCTTTTCCTGGTTTGCATATAGGAATTATTATGGCTTCTTTCCAACTTTGCGGTATTTCCCCTTTCTCCCATATTTTGTTATACAGCTCAAGTAATAGCTTTTTGGACGAATCACTAAGATGATTTATCATCGTATAATGGATCTGGTCTTTACCTGGAGCGGAGAATGAAGCTGAAAACACGAGCAGCAGCTTTATAAAGACACCTCTGTGGAGGAAGTCAGCTCTGATTGGGTCAAATTTGCGGTCACGTGAGCGCAATCTGTACAGCTATTGGCTGGATTTGAATTTAAAATAAAAACGCGCGACAGAGAAAATACTGATGTTTGAAAAGAAAAATATATATATATTTACAAGTTTTTAATAAATAAAGAAACCTCTTTTGTCTTTATACTTTTCTCCATAAAATCAATGTATTGAAGTTATGCGTGACTTTTTTTCTTTTATTTTTTTCTGATTTACGACATTTTTTATTTTGGCTTTGTCTTTGTCTTAGATAATTTTAATGGATACTAAAGATTTCTATAAAAAGCTTCAATCTGTATTTTACCATTTTTTTTATATTTTGAATACGTTTTTGTCTGCTTCTGAATGTGGGATGTATTGATTTAAACTCTACTGCATCATTTATTGAAGCATTTACTGCCCCATGCATGAAGCTGTTGCTGAACTGGAGAGCTCCACTGCATCCTAAATGCACAAAGGAGCGCAGCACAGACTCTACAACCATCACTGCTCCCAACAAACTCAACAAGGATTAAAGGGGACCTCAGATGTATTTTTTAAATTTTTATGGTATTTCTGTGGGATATCCAGACCCTATTCCTTCAATTTAATGCACAAAATAATTATTAGATAATCAATTATACCCTTTTTAATTCTGCCATTTTTAACTTTCGTTTTGAACGACCGGTTTCTTGAAGTCCACGCCCTTCAACGATCTGTTCACGCCCTCTGTAACAGCCAGTATCTGTAATGTGTTGTTGTTTTAAAATTAGCTCTTTTTTTATTACTCATTTGACTTACTGTTAGTGTTAGCTTAAGATAACTTACCGAAACCCGTCTGAGCGCGCCGCAGTTT
>JBBPBX010028036.1:18077-36857 GCA_038048925.1 Garcialebias charrua
TATATATATATATATATATATATACATACAAATATATTACATATATCTTGTGGAGGCAGGAGTCTAAGAATGATGGGGAATGTAGTATAAAATTGTAATTGTGGTTGTGAAGAACTAGATAAAAGAACAAAGAACAACCAAAAAATATACATACTTATTATACCTAATTTTGCATCTTTTTTTCTGCCAGCAGAATCTTATTTATTTTAGGTTTATTTTTCATCAAAGTTTATGTCATTCTATGTTGGTCTGCATTACAGCCAGCGCTCCAGTGAGCACAGTACTCTCATCATTTGGCAAAGCAGTGGGTGGGGAGTGAGACAGAGACAGGAAAAGGAGGGTGCTGCGTGTGCCTCCCCTCCATCAGTCAGCATCACTGCCTTCGTCACGAGAAAACAGCGGAAGATCACCACAGCAGAGCTTACAGGAAAAAACAACGCCATCAACATCAACTCCTCCTCCTTCACTCGCATTCAAGGATCAGGCCGTAACAATTCTATTTTTCCTGATGAAAGGCACTAATATCTCACCTATACAAGAAGACGGGGTTTTACATCATCTCCATTAACATGGGAAACCAAGAAGCAAAACAAAAGAGGGCTGCAGCAGCATCAAGCAATGGAAGCTACCCTTCATTAGCGGAAGGATGGAAGGAAGGAGGAGGGGACATCACAAAAAAAGGGGGCAAGAAACTTCATGGTAAGCATGCATGTAAAGGAGCTGTCAGCGATGGAGGAGGGGGTTCACATGGCACAGGACCAGGCAAAAAGAAGAGCAAGTCTGACTCCAAATCTTCTGTTTTTTCCCTGCGGAAGAGAAAGAGCAACCTTAAGGGGAAAGGAGACGCATGTTTATCAGTGACTGGCTCAAAGGAGGATGTGCTTTCAATACAAAATGATGAGCTGGGCAGCACAAAAACACCCGACTTGTCTGCAGATGAGTGTGGACAGTCGGACACAGAGGCTGCATTTCCCAACAAGATTGAAACAGTGCAGCTGGGGAACAGGGATGGAGATGGGGGGAGAAGGCAAAAGCAAGGGTTCCAGCAGAAAGCGTCGACGGGAGCGACCTCCCCCACAGAGGAAGGAGGACAGAAAGGTGGCAGCTCCGGATCGGACACTGACATCTACAGCTTTCATTCAGCAGCCGACCATGAAGATTTACTTGCAGACATTCAGCTCGCTATTAAACTCCAGCATCAGCAGGACTGTGGGGTTGTTTCGGTCTCAGAGGCACATGGAGTGGATGGAGAGGACCTGGACGTGGGAGGAGCAGCAGAAGCAACAACACATCTGAGTAATGGGATTAAAAAATTAACGCCATCTGAAGGGCTTGACCTGACCCCTGAACTGGAGGTGGGGTCGGAGGCCTGGTCATTCCTAGAGAGAGGAGCTCTTCCTGACTCTGCCAAGCCCTCAGGCCTGCCTCTGGTATCTCCAAGCACACTCTCCTTTCCCTCCTCTCACACAGAGGTGCAGACACATGAAGAGACCCAGGAGGAAGTGGGGCAGAGTGAAAAGGTGACAGAAGTCTCTCTTTGTTGTGCCACAGACACTAAAGACCAGCATGCTTTGCTGCAACATGCCCCACTCACAGAAATCTCCATGGCTACTGGTGAAGGGGTATCAGTCTGCTCCATTGCCATGGAAACGTACAGTAATGGATTCCCTGAAGTCGTGTTTGACAGTGCAGGAACAAATGAAGGGAAGCTCAAGGAAGGAGGAGGAGGAGGAGAAACCCCCAAAGAGGAAGATGCGGTCAGTCCCACAGTTGCAGCCTGCATGCGTGAAAGCCTTGGACCTGCAGAAGTCCTGAGCTCAGGGCTAGTGTTTGAGAAAGATGAGTGTCAGCTGGGCTCAGAGTCCCTCGTTGAGTGCCTGAGTGCTGGTTCTGGAACCAGCAGCACTGTGGTCTGCACCAGGGTCCCCCCGTCTGAGCAGCAGTGCAGAAGGGGAAGCTCCTGTTTTACTCCACCACCAGTGCTCCAGGAAAGCCCAACTTCAGCCAAACAACTTCTCAGGTCCACCCATTCTCCCAGCGTCTCTAACCATGCGGTGAAACCCTACCCTCCTATATTTCCGTCTTACATAAAAACCACCACAAGACAGCTCAGCTCCCAGGGACACTTACCAGGTCTGTCCCCCTCCCACAGTCCTCTGTCCCCACGCAGAGCACAGCAGCACCTCTTCTGCAGGTATGTCTGTTGTTGCAGCATGGTGACCGTCTCCAAGCTGTGCATACCTTAGGACACAGCAGCAGCAGCAATTCATCATAATGTGATTATCAGATCAGACAGGTTTTAGGATGTGACAACCAAAACTGCACTGGATAAACTCTAAAAACTGGGGATTATCATGTGATGAAATAGATGATTCCCATTGGCTCTCCAAAATCATCATTATTATTAATATAACTTATCTTACAGTACTTTTTAGTACATACTGTACACAAGGTATACATAAAAATGGATGATTTGTAGGGATGCACCGATCCACATTTCTTACTTCCGATCCGATACTTAAATCTGGGTATCGACCAATACCGATACTTTCCCGATCCGATACCGTTCAGGTATATGAGGCTGTAATAATGAATGTCTTGAATGGAGAGAACATGTATTACACTGTACTCTGTGACTTCTGTCAAAATTGTGTGAGTTAAACCCAAAGAAGACACTCTGAGCCTCACAACACGTATTACCCAAACTTTAAAAGCAGCAATATTTAATTGTTGGTTTTGATTTTTAAACTATACATTGAATTTAAAAATGTAAATTCAATGTATGGTTTAAATCTGTATCCGTTGATCAAAACCAACAAGAATTACAACTCATAGTGCCACAATAAAAAACGAAACTAAAAACGGGGAGTGGTCTTTGTTGATTTCCCATAATGCTTAGCGGTATATTAGTGTTCAATTATAGTTTAAATCTGTATCCGTTGATCAAAGCCAACAAGAATTACAGCTCATAGTGCCACAATCAAAAACGAAACTAAAAAATGGGGAGTGGACTGTGTTGATTTCCCATAATGCTTAGCAGTTTTTTAGTGTTCCGGGCTGCATCATGAGTCAGAAGGACGTCTGTGTTACAGACCTGCCTCTTGTGTGCTATTAAAGTTTGGGTATTACTTGTTGTGAGGCTCAGAGTGTCTTCTTTGGGTTTAACTCACACAATGTTAAGACAGAAGTCACAGAGTATGGTGCAATTTACGTGTTCTCCGACATACATCAAGGATCGGAAATATCGGCAGGTTGGATCTGAAAATCCGATATGTAAATTGTGCTGGTATCGGATGCCGATACGGATACTGGATCGGATCGGCCCCATCCCTACTTTGTATAGGGAATACTTTTTTTTTTTCAAATACCCTTCATAATGCAAAATGTACAAGACAGTACTTGACTTAAATGAGATTTTACTTAAAATGTTATCTTTAAAACTGGAAGTGTATGGTTTATTTTAACATGTTATGTCTCCTGCATAAAACAGTACAAACATAAAATAGTGCGTGACCATCAGAATCCTCTGTCACCCATGGTTCAAGATTTTGTAAGATCCAACTTCTTTAATGAACAGCAACTATTTGAGCGCCGTGTTTCGGTTTACTTCTAACTAGGCAGTTAGGAGTAATAAACATACACGTGAAGTTACCATTGTGACCATAATAGACCGGAAGCAGCTGTAACATTTATAATCTTGCTTTTCTTTATACGTCTAAAAACGGTGGGGTGATCGGTAAAATGTTAATAAAAACAGCATGCGTTGGTTTTAAAATGTCATTAACCCATTAATAATAGAACATAGTAAATGTAACTAATAAAACTAAAAAATAAACTTCTTCTTCTTCTTCTTCACCAACTTCATAAAAAAGGAAAACTATACATATTTCATTTAAAGGATTATTAGTCTCAACAAATCACTCCAATCCATGAGTTCTTTTCTTTGGTGTAATATCAGAGTCAGAGTCAGAGAGTCTTTATTGTCATTTGCACCGCATGTGGTACATGTGATGAAAATGAGATTATGTACACAATGTCCCAGTTACATCCAACAACAAATGCAAGAGAAAAACAGTAATAACATCTAGAATTAACTAAGAAAAACATCAACTAGTAATACACTAAGCCCTAATGTAGTGGAAAAACATCATTATAAACAGCAGCACGAACATGAGTCTGTATGAGCAGATGGTCACAGATGAACACAGCAACAAGAAAACAGATCAGCATCAGCATGATGTGATATTTTGCAGTGTTTATTCTTATTATTTATTTATTCATGAGTCTAACAGCCTCAGGGTAGAAGCTGTTCCTCAGTCTAGTGGTTCTACATTTGATGCTCCTCAACCTCCGTCCTGAGGGGAGTGGGGCAAAGAGTGAGTGTGCTGGGTGAGTGAGGTCTTTCATGATGCAGGTGGCTCTTTTCCTGCATCTGGAGGTGTAAATGTCTGTGATGGTGGGGAGACTGACTCCAACAGACTTCTGTGCAGCCTTCACCACTCTCTGTAGAGCTTTCCTCTCTTCAACTGTGCAGCCTCCATGCCACACGTTGATGCTGGAGCACAGGATGCTCTCCACTGCACACCTGTAGAAGGAGGTGAGGACTGGGCTGCTCAGACCAGCACGTCTCAGCCGTCTGAGGAAGTAGAGTCTCTGATGACCTTTCTTGATCAGGCTGGTGGTGTTGTTGCTCCAGCTGAGGTTATCATTCATGTGTACACCCAAGTATTTGTAGCTGGAGACCACTTCCACTGCAGATCCACCTATTTTCAGTGGGGTGTGGGTGTGTTTGTTCCTTCTGAAGTCCACAATCATCTCCTTTGTCTTCTTCACATTCATGTGAAGATTATTCTCTTTGCACCAGCTCTCCAGGTGTTCCACCTCCTGTCTGTAGCTGGACTCATCATTGTTTGTGATGCATCCCACCACCGCTGTATCATCTGCAAACTTAACAATATGACAGCCTGGATGTGTGGCTGTACAATCATATGTGAGCAGAGTGAACAGAAGAGGGCTCAACACACATCCTTGAGGAGAGCCAGTGCTGAGGGTTATGGTGGAGGAGGAGAAGTTGTGGATCTTATCATGATTATATTAACATATCATTAAAATAAGGACACAGCTAAGTAAAGCCTAGACCTGTTTATGTGACGTTTATTGAGTGATAGTAATATAGTAGAAAGTTATGGCAAATGTGAATAGTGTAAAATATAATCTTGAAAAAATAAACGCAATATTAGCACTTTGAGATTTTCATTAATGAAAAGTGCGTTATAAATTGAATTCATTATTATTATTATTATTATTATATACAGTACTGTACTGTATATGGATAAAACAAAGTGAGATTATGAGGCAAAATTAAAAGCTTTGGTCTTTTATAAGTGGAGAGTGAAGCAGTTGCATTTCTAACATCTTTGTACCAATATACTCACTGTCCCTCCTCTGGACATGTCCAAACCATCTCAGTCTGGCCTCCCTAACTTTATCTCCCAGTTGTTCAACATGTGCTGTACCTCTGATGATCTCATTCCTGATCTTATCCATCCTTGTCACTCCTAAGGAGAACCTCAGCATCTTCATTTCTGCTACTTCCAGTTCTTTCTCCTGTCTTTTTGTCAATGACACTGTCTCCAGACCATACAACATAGCTGGTCTCACCACTGTCTTGTAAACTTTTCCTTTGACCTTTGCTGACACCTTTTTGTCACAAATCACTCCTGAAACTTTTCTCCATCCACTCCATCCTGCCTGGACTCTCTTCTTCACCTCTTTACCACATTCCCCATTTTCCTGGACAGTGGACCCCAAGTACTTGAAGTCCTGCACCTTTGTGACCTCTGATCCTTGTAGCCTCACTGTTCCACTGGCCTCCCTCTCATTCACACACATGTACTCTGTCTTACTACGGCTGACTTTCATTCCTCTTCTTTCAAGTGAATACCTCCACCTCTCCAAGTTCTCTTCCACCTGTTCCCTGTTCTCACCACAGATCACAATGTCATCTGCAAACATCATAGTCCATGGGGATTCCTGCCTGACCTCATCTGTTAGTCGGTCCATCACCAGAGCAAACAAGAAGGGGCTCAGAGCTGATCCTTGATGCAATCCCACCTCCACCTTGAATTATTTATTATTCCTACAGCACATCTCACCACTGTTGTACTTCATACATGTCCTGTACCAGTCTAACATACTTCTCTGCCACTCCAGATTTCCTCATGCAATACCACACCTCCTCTCTTGGCACCCTGTCATATGCTTTTTCTAAATCCACAAACACACAATGGAGTTCTTTCTGACCCTCTCTGTACTTCTCTATCAACATCCTCAAAGCAAAGATGGCATCTGTGGTGCTCTTTCTTGACATGAAACCATACTGCTGCTCACAAATTTTCACCTCTTGTCCAAGTCTAGCTTCCACAATTCTATCCCAGATCTTCATTGTGTGACTCTTCACCTTAATTCACAGGAAGGTTCGATCACTTGTCTGGTGATTTCTGGTACCCATCTGAGTATATAACTAATTTGTCATATAATGGGAATACAGTCGAATAAATCTAAAAGCATGCATATCTACTGTCAACTAAAGTGACAAAAAATATTCTAAGTGCACTAAGTTAAAGAGTGGTGATTCGAATGTCACTTACTCTGTACATGCATGAGCGAAAAAGGGTGTACAGTATAAGGTAAATAAGAATTCTAAAAGGAAGAAAGCTTGAAAAATGAGAACATAAGTGAAGAGTAGAACAAAATTGGAAGATTGGAACTATGGATATGGGCAGTGCTGGGCAGCGCTAATCCAAAAATTAGTTCTGCTATTTCTAAAGCACTAATTAATTTATTTAGGTCCGCAATTTCAAAAGCACTAATGTCTTATGAAAATTAGGGGAAGCTAATTCTAAACCGCTATTTAAATTCAACAATTGGTAGCCAGCAAGTTATGCAATATTTGCACTACACTGCCAACTAGCGGTCCATATCCTAGATGTTATTACTGTTTTTCTCTTACATTTTGTTGTTGGATGTAACTGGGACCCCGTGTACATAATCTCATCTCATCACATGTACTACATGCGGTGCAAATGACAATAAAGACTCTCTGACTCTGATAATAATATTGTTTGTAATAATAATCATTTTCTTTGAGTATAACCAATAGACAAAATACACAGAACAAAACAGACCCTGATTACACCCAAGAGTTCTTTTTTTTCTATTTTAAATCAGTTCTTGAATCCCGGATGATTAAAGGTCCATCAATCAATAATCTGGTAGTTTGTAGTTCATGATCCAGGGTAATATGTCCAGAAAAAAACAAATAGTTTGGTGCAATTTAAGTCCTACCGCACAGCTGCGGTGATCCGGTAGCTTGCCATCCTGGGTGGGAACAGGGGGTGAAAAAAACCCTGACCTAAACAAGGTCATAAACAAAACAAAAATTAGCATTACTATATACACAGGACTAAACTGTTATCAAAAATAGTTAAACATTCACATAGTTAAACATTCACAAAAACAAATAAAATAATTCCAGCAGGTATTTTTCAAGAATCATTCAAATGTCCTGTTAAGCACCTTGGTCAATGCAAGGCATTGCAGGAAGGTGCTATACAAATAAAGTTTATTATTATTATTATTATAACTTCAATTCAAAGACCACATCAACAGTACATATCAAATTAAAGTTACAGATCAAGTTTTAAAGTGCACTTCCAAGTTGTATCCAAGTTTAATTCATATAAGAGTCAATTAAGCTTAATTTACTTCAATATTGTTTCAAAAAACAAATAGTAATTTCTTTTTTCTTGCGCAACCCAAAATAAATTAAACCAATTCCAAATTTCTATAGGCAGTCAACAGATTTAATGAAAAGTAACTAAAATGATCCTAAAAGGATGAAATTACAAAAATCAAAGGATTTATTTAATACTTTACGTATATATATTATATATAATCAATTTATTTAATACTTTATATATATATTCTATTCGGCCACGAAATTAACAAAAAGAGAATGATCTTTTAATCACTAAGACCACTTTTAAATCTCAAATACATGGGCGTGTCGCCACCGCATTTCTATTTCATAAAAGGAACCCAAATACATAAAACGAACGACTCACCGTCGAGTGGTCGACACAAAACACACAATACAATCCTCCGGCCGCGTTAATTTAGCTTGATACAGCGGGGTTCTCCCATGATTTATGAAGAGACCGAGCGCAACCAGCTAGCCACAGAATTAGCCCCCGAGTTCACCTCTGACCCGGAAGATGTCAAGATGGAATAGTCCATTTTTAGTAGGGGGATACAGAAATCGACCGGTTTTTGTATTGCGTTTTTAATGATCGTTTTCATCGTAACTATAATTATTTTTATGTTAAATGTACATTAACAAGCATGAGCAATGTTAGGGATGTAGGTGACTGGCCGGGGCGGGGCTGGGGTCCCTGCTGATTGGGAGCCCCAGGCAACGGCATCATTTGCCTACATGGTAGATCCGCGTCTGTTCTCCCCTCTGCTCCCCCCACAGATTTATACACTTTATATATATATCTATGTGCTCCCCCTCCCTCCTCTCTGCTTCCGGTGTACTTGCACCAAGGGGGAAAAAGCAGTTACGAGAGCCAGCGAGAGCCCGTAAATAAGTTTTTTCGTTTTTACTGATAGATAATTAGTTATTAGCGGTACTGCATTTTAAATAAAAATAGCACAAATCCGCTTATGAATTATAAAAGTTAGACCATCCGCTGTAACGCTGACAAATAGTTTAGGTCCGCTGTAAGCGGATTAGCGCATTAGCGCTCCCTTGCGGTCAGAAGCCCACAACTGGATATGGGTATAAGTTTCAATACTTCAGGGACACAGACAATGGCAGGCTTGATTCATCAGACATTCATGTGTCTGATAACTGATTTTACTGGAGTGGTTAACTTGTGTGGTTGATCTTGTGAGGACTTTAGAAATCAAATTTTAACAGGTTTTTTATGATCACACTCAGCAGAACAATCCAGACTCCAGCCCTAAGTAGTTCATCCCATTAGTTAGGGTTAGGGTTATATGTGCAAATATGTGCTACTTTGTGTTGTTCACTTACATAAAATTTCAATAAAATACCTAAATATTTGTAGTTGCACATTGACAAACTATAAAAAGGTTGAAGAATACCCTTTCACAGCACTATAAATAGCAGTTTAAATTCAGTTATCAGAAATGTACCTGCTGTTTGTCATGCTTCAGAATATTCTGCATCTTTTTTATGTTTTCAAGGCATTACTTGGAAATGAAGGTTGAGTCTAGACTTGTCTTGCACAGAAAAGATAGCTTAGAAAATGTTTTAACAAAATATCACAATTATCACAACTAAATGAATGGTTATTGTTTTCAAGTCAAACTAACCACAGATGTAAATGGTGGCAGGACATTGGCTGAGGGTTGCCATGCTCGGCGGCGTTCTGGGAGTCTCACCAGCCCCCTGAGTCGCTCAGCTGACTGGACAGAAGAACTTGAGAGGAGGCTGAGGAGCAGAGAAGATTATGGAGAAGGTTCAGCAGAATATCCAATGGGCATCCGAGGAGGAGGAAGTCAGCCCATCTGTGCAACCAGAAGATCCTCCTATGGGCAGGTTTCTCTCAGTGGATTTCAGGACGTTTTCACAGGCAAGTGAAAAACAGGGCTCAGTTTAACATTCACCACAACTCTAAACTCATAAATGTATTTAAAATAATATATATATATATATATTTTAAGTTAAAAAAGTTACTAAATGTTGAATTGAAGTATTCTATGAGAAAACATTATTACTGCCTGCTGCCGAAGGGAAAATGTGATTATGGTTTTGCTTGTGTTTGTTTGATGAACAAATTCACCTAATTAATGTTCAACACAATTCAAAATGATTATCACAACAAACGGACCATAGCCATACAAAAATATCTTCATATTTAAAAAATATTGAGCTCAATTCTGATGTAGTAGGAGCTGAGCATCACCCACAAAACATGATTTCTGAGCTAACACATTTCTGAAGAATTTTGCATGAGACTGTGCACGTCATTTTACAAGGTTGGACTTAATTGATTATTACTCTGTCTTTTCTACTCAAGAGATGCTCTTAGTTGTAAACTCAAATATGAAAAGTGGTGGGTGATATGGAATAAGGAATGTTAGCACCATGAATATGTCTCCAGTCCATCATAGAACCAAATAGAGAAACGAGAAAACAACTATTCACATACACACCTAGGGACAATTTGGTGCTACCATTTAACCTAATGTGCATGTTTTTGGTAAGAGAGAGAGAGAAAACTGAAATACCCAGAGGAAACCCACACATAATAATAATAATAAATTCAATTTATACCGCACTTTTCATTAATAAAAATCTCAAAGTGCTACAACAATAAAACAAGTGATAAAATCAAATAAAATCAATAATGATATCAACTAAGATTAAAGACAGAATAATGTGGAGGCAGAATAGGCCTGCTTAAAAAAAATAAATAAATAAATAAAACAAGTGATAAAATCAAGTAAAATCAATAATACTATCAGCCAAGATCAAAGATAAAATCATGCGGAGGCAGAATAGGCTTGCTTAAAAAGAAAAGTCTTTAAACCGCTTTTAAAGTCAACCAGTGACTGTGGAGCTCTCAGGTAGTCAGGGAGGGAGTTCCATAGGCGGGGGGCAGCCACACAGAATGCCCGGTCTCCCATGGTCCTTAATTTGGTTTGTGGAATGTGAAGTAGATTACTGTTCTGTGATCGTAGAGACCGGGTGGATGAATATGGTGCAAGAATGTCCTTTAGATAGTCAGGTGAAGTTCCGTGTAAGCATTGATGTGTAATGAGAGCAGTTTTGTACTGAATTCTGTAGGTGACAGGAAGCCAATGGAGGTTATGGAGAATGGGTGTAATATGTTCAAATTTACGAATGAATGTGAAGGACATGCAAACTCCACATAGAAAGATTGGCAGGCAAACCCATGACCCTTTTGCTCTGTGGCAACAACTATTAAAGATGTGCACATGTGTAGCCTGACTGTATTACAATGATTAGTTTTAGATCAGGAGTCAAGCATAGGTGGTCTGGACATGCCCAAAGGAGGAACAGGGGGTATATTGGTAGAAGGATGTTAGAATTACAGCTGCCAGGAAAAAGACAAAGAGGGAGGCCAAAGAGGAGATACTATATATGGATGCAGTTAGAGAGGACATGGAGGTAGTTGGAGTGAGGACAGAGGATGTAGAGGACAGAGTGAGGTGGAGGAGGATGACTCGCTGTGGTCACCCCTAAAGATGGAAAAGCCAAAAGAAGAAAACAGTTTTAGATCCGGATAACACAGCTGCTCATATGGGCACAATTACTTGCCCATTACCAGCACCCTGCTGGTCCCACTTTAGGATGTGCCCAATGACCCACAGGCTGCATCTTAACCTGTGCATAATGTCTCATAAGACCAATAAATCGTTTTTTAACCTCAGTTTTGCTACGGTTATGCAAATTGTAACATTAAATTCCTGTTTCCAGCTGACAGAATTTCACCCTGTGTGTATTCTGCTGTTGTAGCTCATCTGTTTCAAGTTGAACATGTTGTGCATTCAGAGATGGTGCTCTGAAGACAAGTGATTGTTTTACAGTGGTGCGGTTAAGGAAAAAAACTGTGCACTTTTAAATAAAAACAAGCTGCTTGATAGAGATGTTCAGTGGACCACATTCAATAGTTTGTGATAGGACTGTTATCAGCTTTGTCCTCTGGAGTAGGCAGCCAACAGTTTTCACAATGGACACCAGACAAATCTTTGCCTATTATGATCTGATGTGTAGAACACCTAAAAACATATTGTTAATACTTAAACCTATGTTTTGGGGTATAGGGAATTTAGTGGTGCTCACCAAATTTTATTTGGCATGTTGCCAACTTGGAGATTAAAATGGATCCCTTCCAATCTGTACATTTTTAGCCGTCTTTAAAGCACTTGCACAGAACTCTGTATGCCTTGTTCAAATTCAAGAATATTTATTATCCACAAGGGGCAATTTGTTTGACAATCGGTAGGCACATAAAATATTCATACTAGACAAGACATTGAGACATTAAAATAACAACATAAAAAAATCATCATTGTTCATTGATCGCTACATGGACTATTGAGTTTTTTAGTCTGTTTGTCATACATCTGGGCAGCAGATACCTGTGTCCAGATGGACCTGAACTCACCATAGTGTGGGTGATCAGGATATGCCAGAATCAGCCTGGCCTTCTTCACTGACCTCGCCTTGTGTAGGTCGGTGAGGTTCTGTAGGGCTATGCCAGCAGGTTTGCTGCGCATCCTGACAATCCTCAATAGTAGTTTGTTCCTGTTTTTGTATGTTAATAATCCAAACCACCAGATGAAGCTAAAAGTTAAAAGAGACTCAATGAGACATGAATAAAACATTCTCATAAATGTCAAATAAACATTAAACCCACAGAGCTTCCAAAAAAAAAACATTATCTGGTGGGCCTTCTTACAAAGTGAGTTTGCTTGTGCATTGAAGGTTAGTTTGTCATCAAGAACAGTTCCCAGAAATGTCTATTGATGCAGCACCTAAAGAGCTTTACCATTGGGGCAGCTGTGGCTGAGTGGTTAGAGCAGTCGTCCTCCAATGCGAGAGTTGGGGGTTAGAATCCACCAGCAATCACACACTGAAATGTCCCTGGGCAAGACACTGAACCCCTCGTTGCCTCTGATGGGTATCCCATCGGTGTATGAATGTGATCTAAAGCTCTGATTAATCTCTTTAGAATGATTTGTTCAATTAGCTTTGTAGAGATCTAGTAGAGTGCTGAATGAATGGGTAAATGAGGGCACAGATTGTAATGTGAAGCGCTTTGAGTATCTTGAAATAAAATAAAAAGGTGCTATGTAAGTACAGTCCAGTTACCATTAATGACCACAGGAGTGGCAACTGAAGAGTCTTTTCTAAAATCAATGACCATCTCCTTTGCTTGGGAACATTTAACTTTACAAAGGAAGACTCACACCATTCAGCAAAGTCCTTGACCACATTCCCAGGGTTTGTGCCATCACTGTGGAGAAAGGACAGGGTGACAGATTCATCAGCAGATTTTAAGCTGTGATGCTGTGGGAACTGGCTGCAATAATCATTTGTATACAAAATAAATAAAAGGGGTGAAATAATACAGCCCTGAGTAGAACCAGCAGAGGACAAAAGGGCATCAGAAAGAACCCCGTTGACCCTCACCCACTGAGGCCGAACAGGTAAAAAGTTCACAAGCCAACATACAGTATGAGACCAGAGTCGAGACCATAAAAACTTTGTAATTTATCTGCGACAGTTGCAGTGGATCAATTCATATCAAGATTCCTGTACCTGTGGAAGAGTAGTCCACTTTAGAATCTAATGTGATTCTTCCTCCTGTCTCTCATTCCTAGTCACCAGGACTAGGCAGATGGAGATCTTTCTTTGACTTGCCCCAAACATGCCCACTTTGATATGTTGCTCTTTGGGTGTGCTAAACAAGGGCAGCATGTGCATTCTTGAATGGTCTGCACTTCCAGGCAATCAGATGCAGTCTTGCATCATCAACATGAAGTAGTGCAGTTCTCCTGTCATGCAGTATTACAACATACTGTTCCAAGGTTTCCATGGTGTTTTCTGGTACCAGTGATTGTTCATTTGTCAACATCAAGAAGGCATCTGTCAAGTTTAGGGGGAAAAAAGTACATAAATCAATTGCACTCTTACCTCTTTCAGCAAAGAAGGTGGTCAGATCACATCATGCAAATGCATGAACTACAGCCAGTGTCTTTAATGTGTCAGGCCCCAATGCATCTGCAGTTTCATGAGCTGGGATATATATATGGTTTTCCCACATCAAACAACACCCATACATCAGATGCTAGAATGTCTTGCAAGTTTGAAACAAGGAAAACAACAGCATCTGTATAAACAGTACAAACTGTTATGATGGGGAGTCATTTGTTGGTTGCATCCAGAACGTGAAGCACTAGACAAGTGTCTCATTCATTATGCGTACGAGGCTGAATCAGACATTTGTCCACATCTGTTGAAACTAGCATCTTGTCCTAAAATGTGCTGTCTCATTCATTATGCGTACGAGGCTGAATCAGACATTTGTCCACATCTGTTGAAACTAGCATCTTGTCCTAAAATGTGCTGTCCACTTGTTTTTCTTCCAGTACAACATATGCATCATGCTCTGACAGAACAGTTGGGTCTTGTTTTCATCCACCTGAAGGAAGCTTTGCCAATTACTACAAATAGATGATGTTGTAGATTTTCCTATTTATACATTGGATTCTTGTTTCCCTAGTGGCTGCTTTTAACCTGCCAGGGACATAGATGTCCCATACTATGTCCAATGTGTCCATATGTTCTAGCTGCCCATGCCCATTGGGATGTACATAGTTTCTATGTACTGTACTGTACTCTTCAAATGTCATAGAGTTCCTTGGCTGTAGCATCTGTACAACTACAGCTCCATCAAGAACTATTGTTGTGCTACTTGGAACAAATTCTGAAGGTTTTCTGAGTGCTTGTATCTTTTGTAGAAGATCTGCTTTACTTCCTGCTCTCATCTCCCCCACTTCACAAAGAGCAGGTGGACTTGGTTGTTCCTGTTTAAATAATTCCTGGGGATTGCTTTGTAATGATCAATGCATAAACTAGAGAATAAAGTACTGTCATCCTTTAGACATGTCATGTGGGCCTTTTGTTTAAATGGAACCTTCTACCTTGGCGGCTATTAGAGTTGCATCCGGGGCCAAAAAATCCAATCTCACCTGGCCCCAGCCCAGAGTAATCAATTCCGAACCCCACCCGACCAGAAATATTAACAATAATTTCAGGTCAGAACCCAGAAAAAACTCAGACATTTTTAATGAGTTATTAACGGTCGGTGACGTGTGGCTAATAAAAAGGGGCAGAACATTGGAGCTGAGGGGATGTTTGTCCTTTCACGGCCATCAAAAAGCATTCTTCTGAATTACTCAGACACGGACCGCTCTGACATGTATGCTTTGAGATCTCACCTGTTTGGGTCATCGGCCGTGCATGTCTGCTGAGTGCAGCGGCTGAATGAACATCCATTTGAGCGATGGATCGCTTCCTGGCAGAATAGTCCCATCTAAAGCTTAACTGAACTTTTTACCTCTTTCAAGGTCAATCAGCTCGTGGTGAAATGGCCGCATGTGGCGTGAATATATGGCAGGCCATGTTATCATATAATTGGATAGCGGCTGATCCACTGACCCAATCAAAAGTCCGACACTGACCCGGCCTGCCCATCCAGTACATTATCATGGCTGGACCCGCCCCAAATTCGGGCCGGGTGGGGCCGGGCTTAGAGCTTGGGTTAGAAATGACAGCTCTAGTGGCTGTGGCTGAGTGATTAGAGCAGTCGTCCTCCAATGCAAGCATTGGGGGTTTGATTCCACCAGTAGTCCCATGCCGAAATGTCCATGGGCAAGACACAGAACCCATCATTGCCTCTGATGCATGTCTCATTGGTGTATGAATATGATAAAGCACTGATTATTCTTTGTATAGATATAGTAGAGTGTTGTAAGAATGGGTAAATGAGGGAAAGATTGTAGTGTAATGCCCTTTGAGTATCTTGATAAGATAGAAAGGCACTATATAAGTGCCATCCATTTATCATTGACCTGGAAAACATTGGTAGCTGATCAATAGATGGATCACCAGACACATGAACTGAAAAAACAATGGGCATGCATACCAAGATATGTATCAACAGATAAATGAATCACATGCAAATGGAAGGGTATAGTGTGAAAGCTGTGTATACGTATAGTTTTCAAACAGCTGCATATAAAGGTTTACAGATATAGTGCCATATATTTCTTGAAAATAGGTAGTATTTTGGTAACTATTAGGGGTGTAACGGTACGCTAAAATCACATTTCGGTTCGGTTCAACTACAAGGAGAGCTCGGTTCGGTTTATTTTCGGGTTTTTTCGGTACAAATTTTTTATTATTTTTTTTACAAAATAAAGACTTACAAAATGTTTATTTTGAAAATGTGCCAAAAATATGTTTGTATTGTATTGTAGTAATAAATAAAAGTGACCCATTTGGATGACCAACAACACCACCAGCCTGATCAAGAAAGGTCATCAAAGACTCTACTTCCTCAGACGACTGAGACGTGCTGGTCTGAGCAGCCCAGTTCTCACCTCGTTCTACAGGTGTGCAGTGGAAAGCGTCCTGTGCTCCAGCATCAACGTGTGGCATGGAGGCTGCACAGTTGCAGAGAGGAAAGCTCTACAGAGAGTGGTGAAGGCTGCACAGAGGTCTGTCGGAGTCAGTCTCCCCACCATCACAGACATTTACACCTCCAGATGCAGGAAAAGAGCCACCTGCATCATGAAAGACCTCACTCACCCAGCACACTCACTCTTTGCCCCACTCCCCTCAGGACGGAGGTTGAGGAGCATCAAATGTAGAACCACTAGACTGAGGAACAGCTTCTACCCTGAGGCTGTTAGACTCATGAATAAATAATAAGAATAAACACTGCAAAATATCACATCATGCTGATGCTGATCTGTTTTCTTGTTGCTGTGTTCATCTGTGACCATCTGCTCATACAGACTCATGTTCGTGCTGCTGTTTATAATGATGTTTTTCCACTATATTAGGGCTTAGTGTATTACTAGTTGATGTTTTTCTTAGTTAATTCTAGATGTTATTACTGTTTTTCTCTTGCATTTGTTGTTGGATGTAACTGGGACCCCGTGTACATAATCTCGTTTTCATCACATGTACCACATGCGGTGCAAATGACAATAAAGACTCTCTGACTCTGACTCTGATTTTAAATAAACAGCACTCTACAATAAATAAACTATACTAACAATAATAAAAATCTTAATAAATACAATAACAGTCAGAACAATAAGCAGCAACAGACTGTTTACAATCTAACTAATCAAGTTTTTGTCCAGTAGCAGCAGTGTGGCTGTATTTGTCCTCATTACTGTACTCACAACTTCTTCTTGGTGGGACAGGTGGGACTGTGGGAACAGTTCAGAGTTCAGTTCAGTCATCACTTAGCTGCAGGTGGATTTACCTCTGTCACAGACTGGAAATAAAAAACAAAAGAGATTAAAAAAAAACAAGTTAATAAGATTATGATTTTAAAAAAAAAGATTATTTAGATAATAATAAAACAATACCTCTTGAACAATTGAATCTCTCACTCTTCATCATCATGGCAGGCAGGGCTTTAATCTGGTCCAGGGCTTGTTGTTGACAACATCAGTTAGTTTTTTCATAAAGAGCTGAACTTTTTGAAGTGTTGACGTGATGAATGTCTCATAGCGACGCTCAGTAACTTTAAACCCTGCGCATATAACAACGTTCAGACAGATTCAGAGATTTAAAAACTCATACAGCTTGTGTTATTGCTCTGGACCGCTGTGATTACCTGATGAAGGAGTTTTAATGCAGCTGCTGTTCACGTTCGGATGAAGTAGTTTTAATACAGCTGCTGTTCACGTTCGGATGAAGTAGTTTTAATACAGCTGCTGTTCACGTTCGGATGAAGTAGTTTTAATGCAGCTCTTCATTCACGTTCGGATGACACAGTTTCCAGCGCGTTCACGTGATGTGTTGCTGCTGCAGAGAGCTGCATCACGCACTCAGCTGCTGCAGTCTTCATGAAACAAAGTCCACACAAGCTGCGCGTGCGCTCGTCTTTTAAAAGAAAGTTATAACGTTCAAAAACAGGAGACCGCACGAGATGCTAACGGCTAAATGCTGCGCGTGCCACGCGAAAATAGGTCCGTGCTGAAACGCGCCCAGGAAATTTTGTTCCGCGGTGCATATATTCCCCTGTTAAGAACGTTTAATGAGTGAAAAAATAACCGAAACGGTACGCAGGTGGACCGAACCGAACGTGGTGTACCGAAACGGTTCGGTAAACCCATTACAACCGTTACATGCCTAGTAACTATGCTATAAGTGAAGTTCTATTTCATACAAGCTTCGCCCTTTAAGGCTCTTGCTAGTGGGTGTATTCCTCCGCGCACATCATGCATTGAAAATTTTAGTCCATGCCCACCTGCTGTGGGTGGGTCCCACAGGTCGTATAAATTATGGCGAGACCGGACAGTCAGCTCCCAATTTCATTCAGCCAGCAAGCACTGAAGAAAGAGAAGAATGTCCAGTACCAACACCATCCGAGTTTGCCCGTCCTACCAGGTTGACTACATCTTTAGCTTTGACCGGCACGACATCTGCGAAGGATGCCTGGGTCCCGGCCACGCTGAGCTCGCAAGCACCTACAGTCCCTGTGAGCTCCTCCCTCCCGGGGAGAAGCAGAGATGTGCAACCTTGTTCAAGGCTATCGAGGAAGAAGAATTTCACGTGGCTGAGCGATACTCGCTGGATGACGCCATCGCCTTTTTAAATGAGCCGGGTGAATCTAATAGTTCATCCGGTGGCGGTGATGATGGCAGCAGCCCCGCTGCCTCCTCCCTCCTGGAGAGTGTATGATGGAAGAGGGGCGGCCGAGCGGATGCTCGATGCCTTTTGCTCTTCCCAGATCAGCAACCACCTCGCTCCCGGCCATTGGCGCCCTCCTCCTGGAGCAGCCCGCCATTATCCAGGAGGCTGCAGATATGAAGGGCCTCTCTGTCCCTCCCTTTCCATTGCCCAGATCGGATGATCTGGTGGGAAGGTTTGGCTCCACCGCGGCCCACCGCCCTGATCCCATCTGGCCTCAT